>VZRZ01004936.1:496827-679514 GCA_013398175.1 Climacteris rufus | reverse complement strand
CCCCCCACCCCATGCCGTGAGTTTTGTCAAAAAAGGGGAGGCTATTATTTGTAAAATTTTAAATGTATCAAATGCCTGTTTGTAATTTGAAAAACTTTCTGCTAATCAGTCATGGAGTTACTAAGAACTGTGGCTGTGAATAAAAAAAATAAAAAGCAATAAAACTACTCCCTTGGTGCAAAGATATATTTCAGTGCTGTTTATTGGCTCTAAGTTGAGACTGTGTTGAGGCAAAAGAGAAAGAAAATAGGAAAGTTTCTTTCTGTTCCTTAAACCTCCAGATGACTCGAAAGGAGCTACTGTTTCAGTGAATTGATGACACTTGGCCAGGGATGTCAACTACAGCTAGAACTGCTCATTCTGTTCTTAGTTAGAAAAGGAGACTGGATGCCAGCCTTCAAAAGCCATTTTCCTTACCTGGTCTAAAGTAGTAGATATGGCAATCTGTCAAATGCAGTCCTGTGGAAATCAAGTAGTTTGGCTGACAGATATTATCAGGCAAGAGGTTGCTTAATAAAAGAAATACACAAAGTTGTAAGATTGAAAAATTATCACATAATCCTATTGGTGTTGGCAGATCATGTGAAACAGTGTCTGAGGCTGTAATAAGTGAGAATGTTTTTTATTTCCACTCTTCAGTAGTAAACAGTCATTAAAGTCAAGTACTGCTGGCAGTTTTTGTTGACTGCTCTTTGAATCAAATGTAAAGAGGAAGGAGCTGGAAGGTTTCTAGACTAAATATGACTCAGAAGAAAACATTTGCTTCCTAGCAGGGTTTCCTAAAGTAATACAGAAAAGGATGAAGATCCATCAGATCTGTGGAAAGCTGATAGATGTGTTGATGCGGCAGGGATGCCTCCATCAGGAGAATTTGAGGCTGGAATTTGGAAGGGGCCAAGGAAAATGCTATGACAAATATGTTTGCAGAGCAAGTTCTCTGCATTTTAACTTCTATTTATCTCAGCTGTTAGAATGCCACACATAAATTTCTTAATTTAATTAAGAAAAAGTACAGGTTCTTATGAACTCATAAGAACCTCGTGTCTATCTGGGCAAATGGAACTGATAAGACTGAGAAAGCGGAGTCTTCTATCACTATGAGCTAAGTGGGAGCAATCTATGTAGCAATGGGAGGGGAAAAATAAATGGAAAAAAATTACAGCTTGCACTGCCCAGTCATACCTTGAGCTTTCTATAACCCAAGTTCATGTAGATACTTCGAAACACTGCCTGATACCTGCTGCACCTATAGCTGTACTTCCACATGAATGCCAAGAAAGGACACTTCAAAGTTGTGTGGGAAAGCTTTAAAGATTGCAGTAGAACTATGAAAGTAAGAAGAGAAAATAAGAAACAACTTGATCCTAAAGTTGCCAGCTTATTACAGAGGATCTGGGAAAAAATTTGACCTGGGAAAGAAGCTTTAAGCAGCAGCTGCTGTGCCCTTAGAAGTAAATAGGCAGAAGACAAGCTGATTCAAGTGCTACTTTGACTTCCCTATTTTGTTGATGCTAATGATGTTTATTTCTGATAGCTGCTGAAATCAGGTCAAACTAGTACAAACTGTAGATTTTTAGAAAAGTTTTTGAAAGCACAAATCTAAAATATCATTTTGAAGGAAATAAAAATGTCTTCATGAACTCTCCCCCATTCTGTTGACTTCTGATATATAAAGAAAGCATATTTTTAAAAATGTCATTTGTTTTAATTTATTTATTAAAGCAGAAACTTTGACTTCTGGTGTAAGGCCAGCAAATCTGCATCCTCTGTGAAATATATTAATTCCAGGTATTAGAGAGTTAATTAACACTTTGCAAAGTATTCACTTATTAGAACAGATGGGGTAATTAAGGGGTGGCTTATTATTCAGTCCCCTAACACCAAATACTGTTGTTTGATTTCCATTTAGTAATGTTGGAGCTGTTGTGTTTGTATGTGTTCAAATTTTAATTACAATCATTTCCCATGTCTGATATTTTCTTTCAGTTTTAATACATCAGATTAGTGCTTCAGGGCCTCCTACCTCACTTGCACCATTTAAATGAGATTTAAAATCTTCAGAGGTTACAATATTCTTTTCTGGACTGCTGAGAGACTCAGTTCTTTAGTATTGTGTTTATTAGAGTGTGTATATATATCTTCTTTTATAAAGATTCTTCTTTAAGATAGTAAAAGCTGTGTTTATTCAAAGCCTGCGCAGGATCACACACTACCTGCTTCAGAGCTCTGCTTTAGGAAATGCATCAGTTTCAGTATCTGATTTGCTGACTCATGGGCTAATACTTGTCTCATGTCTGATTCCTAAACCTTCCTATTTTGGGTGCTTCTCTCTAGATACTAAACTTATGCTGCTTTGCAAGGCATATTGATTTTTAAAAAAAACTGTGACCTTTGAAAATCAAGCTGTGAGGTTATCTTAAAGGAGAGGTTTTGGCGTTCCATTTTCATAGGATGATGGATTAAAGGATGTCAATCATTAATTAAATTCTACTGGAGTTAATATGGGGTGACATAACCATCGTGGTTTGGGGAAGTCAGGCTACAACTCTGCAGCTTCTTACAAAACCTTTAGCTGAGGGACAAGGAAACTGACCAGAGGCTAATCTTGACAATTTCTAATTTTAATTGAATGAGTAAATTGGAGCAATTTGGTTTCCCACAAATTATTTGTCACTAATCATTTCAGAAAATCTTAGACTTTGCTGACCAGTGAACCTTATGGTTAACAGTGCAAGGAGAAACTGTGGATTTGGGCAACTTAGTTTTTCAGTAGTTCTCAGTATTCTGCACATTTCCCACCATCCAGCTGCCGTGGGTGTGGGGAGTTGCTGGTCCTGTTGCTTTAGGTTTCTGAAGAATTGATCTCTAGGCTTTACAGAATAGGACTCTTGCAATATCTTTCTGCCTGATGCAACAAAAATATCCAAGAACCAAAGGTATCCTTCAGATGAATCTTGTACATTTATATACTTTTCTGATAAACAGATTCTGGTTAAGCATCAAGTGAGTTCTTTTTTTTTTTTTAACCAGTTAGAACTAAACAAACTCATGTTATCAAATTTGAGTTTTAATTAAGGCCCATTCTTAATTTCTGCAGTAAGGAGTAGCTAAGAAACTAAAAGTAGCAGCTAGCTGATGAAATGGCCAATGTTTTGTAAATGAGCTTCATTTGTGCAACACTACTTAGAATATATTTAGTACTAAAGTTACAGAACAATGGTAATGAAATAAGGGTTGCTATGTTTGTATCCATGCAATTTGCATGTAATAAAATGTTAAAATACTGTGTTATGCCTGCATACTTCTGTTTGTTTATACATTTACATGATTATTTCTCTAATGAGCAATTGTTAGTTTAATACAATTTTTGAATGTGAGCAAGCATAACCTCCAGACTACTTGACAATGCATATTTTAACTTAAGTATGATCAAAGTGTATTTCATTATCTGTTATAACCTTTTCTGGAGAGAAAAGGTTTAGAACAGTTGGAATAAAATTGTTGAAAGGGAAACAAGTTTGGTTTTTCATCAGTAATGCTTGTCAACATAATCCTCCCCTCTGAGGCCCTGAGTCCCATTAAATAAATTGTAGCCATCTGTTAATAAATATCTAATGAAAGCACTGTTCAGGAATGGTTTACTCTAGAAAGCTAGAAAACTATTTCTGCACTTCTCCTTGTGGAAGCTGTCAGATACCATTGAATCAGTGAGATATATCATGACCTGAAAAAGGTCCTCTAGCACATATCTTATGAATTGAATTGGGGACAAAGAAATGCCCTCTGTGCCACCTTTCACTGTAGAGCATGTCAGCAGCTGGAAAAATACCAAACTTGTGGAGAAATCCTAAACTCAAAGAATCAAATTTGGCAATAAAAAGCCATGTGATCTGTCTATAATGATATAACACTGGACTGTACAGTATAGGGAGATGAAGTGAAAGTAGAAGCTTGACCAAATTATGGAATTTTAGTTCCTTATTTTAATGCGCCATTCTTCAGCCACCTGCATCACATAATTCCCTATTCCCCTCTTCTTGCCCCCCCCCCTCCAGTTTTAACATCTTATTGTGCAAAGCCAAGGTTTTCATTGAGCAATGTTGTCTTTTTGTCACATTGCTATACCTTATATTTAATTTTTTTATTAAGAACAACTTTGATGCTGAATCACATGCCATACCATAAATTCTTTACAGTTGCTGGTCAGAATTTCCATTGGCATTTTTTAACATATTCTGCTGATTTTTCTGAGCTTATGGGTGGATGGATCCTCTCAAACCAGATTCCTTGCACTGTGTGAAAATTCTGGGAAAGCAAAAAAGCATCTTTTGAGGCAGAAGAACTTGGCTTGATGCATGCAATATAGTAGGTGGCTGTACTGGATGGCCCAAACAGAGGGATTCCTGTCCAAGGCCAAGCCTTGAACGGGAGACGTGCATCGTAGGGAAAGATTATAATGCATATGTCCAAGGTAGCTACTGAAATGTAACCGGATAAAGTCAACTCTAGGGTGGTCTCTGTCCTATTTACCACAAGTGTGGGGTTACTGACATTCTGTTTCTGAAGGGTGAGATTTTTTAGGACCCTAATGCTTAATGATTTAATTAAATGGCATCTGGAATTGGAGTCAGAAATCCAACATTCTTTAGAGAGAAAATTAAAGGGTCAAACTGCATTCAAAACATCTGTCCTCTGTCTCCTTCTTACTCTCAGAATGCTTAATGACAACAACCCGAGCCTACTTGATAATCTGCCAATTTATTTAGGTGCTAATATAAGAGCTAAACTACTTTGGAAATCTGGTCCTAATACCAGCACTGAGAGATCTACTTATGCATTTAAAAAGGCTTAAAATTCTAAGAATAGAGTGTTGCAGGTGTTTTTTAAGAGAAATCGTAGAAACCATGATATTTGCCTCATTGAGTGATGTGCTTAGCTTAGTTTCAAAGGAGAAAAATGTAAGTTAGGCACTCCAGGGATTATATGGTATCTACAGTTTAGAGTTTCTTCCTGGACTTCTCTTCAAGTGAATGGTTAGGAATTTCCTACTTTTGGAATCAGTTCTGTGCTGCAGGAACAGACTATGTATTTGTGCTCATTACTTGGCAGAACACTTAGCACTGGGGGACAAATTATTTGCCTGTCGGCCTTGACACAAAAGTTCAGGTTGTTCAATGTTACTGAGCATTGATTGTCTTATTGATCACACCTGCATACCTCTTAGGGCAATTGTGCTTTAACTTAACCTGGTGAAAATTGAAAAGGAATTATATGAAAATTTATTAGCAACACCTGTTTTAAGTAAGAAGTGATCCAAGGCCTTTGGCTGTCAAATATTTAGACATACATTTTTTTTAAAACACTTAATTTTGAGTCTTTCAACCAGCTACTTTTTAAAAAAATCTTTTTAGAATACAAGCATCTGTTGGTTAGCTCTGCTCATTTCAGCATATTTACTTCTAATTTTCACTGTTCTGAGAAGCAAATATGGCCTCGTAGCTGTTGTAGTAGTCTCATCTCCATTTGCAGAAATAGCGACTTCCTTCTGAATTGGCACATATTTAGTTAGTATGCCTCACGATGCCTTTGGAGAAACCTGCAATTTAGTTTTATATGTTATTCATATTTATTAAGCACATGGCACAGCAAAGTAAAATAACTACTGGCTTGTAATCTCAGACTAATATGCTCTCCTTCACAAGGACAGCACTTCAAATGTGAATTTGTTGTGGTACCTCTTTGAACTTGAAGTGCATTGAACGGGAAAGAGCACTCAGTTTTAAAATGTTTAACTAATTTTTTTAAAAATAAAAAAAAATATATATTGGGCAGAGTTGCCTGGAGAAGAGTAGTTCTGTTTAGTGGAAGACACTGTTTCCACGTGTATTTTCTCTGAGATCCCCAAGTGTTTTGAAACTCTCTGAGAAAGAACATGATGTTTTGGTTTGAAGCTGTTCACCTGGCAGCCTGCCTAGGAGCTGTCGATGTCAGCAGCTCCTGCTTAGTTTTCCAGGTCATCCACAGGCTTTCAGCCCGCCAGGTGAGCTGCCAGGAGCTAAACAAGCAAGATAGTAAGAGGAAAGGAAAAAGCTTTCCCACAGAAATATGGTTTGGCATGTGAATCTGGAAATGTTGCTTTGAATCTGTTAACCACTGTCAAAATTAAATTATTTCATGTGACATTTCAATTTAAATAAGCCAGCAAATGCCATGGACTAATATTTTCTTTTTTTTTCTGGTCACTTCTCATTTCAGTTTTATCTTGGGCAGTAATTACAGCATTGATACAACTTAGGCCTGGACAGAGGACCTTTGATTTGTGGATTAGCCCCACTTTAGAAGTGGTCCAGGAAGAGTTCTTGCTATTTACACATTGCACTTTTACAGAACACACATAGAGGCATAGTAGGAAAATGAAGTCCTCACCTGTGTTTACATCCTAATTTTTACAACAAAACTGTGCAGCTTTGCTACTGAGTGCAAAGTAATTGGTACAGTTACAGGGAGGCTGAATGTGCAGAAGACCACTACTATTCTCTTTACTAAGTGATGGCCAAGATGTTGCCAGCTCATCAATGGAAGGAAAGCTGAAACCTGGCACTGAGTTTGTGGGAGGCTGAAAACAGCTTTTATCTCTTGGATGACAGTTTTTTCTGGATGCATTCTTAAACGTCCTCATATCCTCTATCTAACAGATGATCTGTTAGGATGATGGAGCAAGAGTATCAAAGATGATAGGCATGCAAAAGAAAACCAACTATACTGATGAAAATGTTGAAAATTAATGAAATTCCAACAGAATTGGGAATTTTGTCTTTTAAAACAGTCACTTTGCTTAAGACTTGGAGAGCAAAGAAGCAATAGTTACAGATGAAATACAACCACTGACTTGGTCTGATATGATCAAATCCAAATGAGCAAGGAAGTAAGTGATAAAATGTTTTCTCCATACCCCTTGTGATTAATCACTGCACATATCTCTGTGCATTTTGCATTAAAATAGCTCATTAACGAGTAGCCACTTGATGCAATGTGAATTTAGGGAGGTCAAAGGGACATTAACCATTTGCAATAAAACTGTAAATCCAGAATCTGTTCCTAGGAATTATAACCATTTTATTTATATTATTGGGCAAACATTCAAAATGCATGTCATGAACAGACTGTGATGAATTCTTTTTGTGTATTGTAAGCCTGAAAAATAGAAGTCTAATAGAGACTGAGTTTTTTGGGTTTTGTTTTTGGTTTTTTTTGGCATCACATAGACCGTTTGGGGGTTATAAAGCATTGGTGGGGTTGAGTTAATGGTGACTGCATTCAGTAAATAAACAAAAATTTAATTCCCTCAACTGTAATTTCAAGATCATCTGCTAAAACTGGAATATATTTACACATTTTAGGAAGATTAAAGCTATAAAAAGAAAGTTAATCAGTTTGCATTAATCATAGTCAGAGAGAAACTCCATTGACAATTGTAAAACTGAAAATACGCACCATGAGCCATAATTGCTATAGTTTAACTTACTTTGCAGAGTCGGCCTTTGATTTAATGTATCAGTTAATTAAGTAAAATAATTATAGTTTTGTGTTAAATAGATATTCTAGGCATATGGTAGATGTTAATGGGAAAATATGAAATGAGCAACCATACTGCCAGCAGTTCTGCTGCTCACTGCTAATATGAGATATAATGTCAGCCAGTTACTTTACTGGACCCCAAAGTATTGCCATTATTTAGTCTTTTCTTTTGAAGCCTGTAGAAATTTAGTCTCCTCAAGTATGGCAGGTTAATATGATACACTCTGTATAAATGGATGTCTGAGAACTAAGCTATAGCCAAATGTATAAGAGGAACAATTTTTAGTTGGTCTTAATAACATTAGTTGATTAAAGAGAAGCAGGGCTCTGGGAAAAAAGGCAGATTCATATTAACATCACCACACAGTATGTGTGTTAGAATTCTGCTGAAAGGGAATAGATCTGAGAAAACACATATTCCCTTTGGGTAGTTTACTATGGAAAGCATAAAATTAGGGAATCTCATACCTTCAAGATCTAGGATATTTTGACTTTCAAAAGGAGTGTGTCTACTTCTGGTGTCATAATTCTATGCTTTGTCAAAAAGGAAAGCTACAACTCCTCTTAATGCTTTCATTATAGCTTGCCTAAGCCTCATTAATCAGTCAGCTATTTGGATCTAATCTTCCCAGAATAAATTCCTGGCTCCGTTGGTCTTAATTTGCTAAACAACTATTCTTTAGAAGGCCCAGTGTTTCTTCTCCTTAAATATTCAGCAACACTAAGATTAATGCATCATTTCCACAGCATTTCTAAAGCCATTTCAGTACCAGAAACTTTGGCTTCTGGTTTTCACACGGATAGCATACAAAGAGTCAGTGCTACCTCCAAAGCAAGCATAATTTACAGGGGTAGCTGATCTGCCAGGTGTGCAATCTCCACTCATTAATCCATTTTCTTGTGTGGGACTTGTTCCCGTTGTTGATCCTTTGGAATCTTAGCTGAATTTCTCGTCTCCTATCTTAGGGCAGACATTTTTTCTAACTTGTGATTTCCTTCAGAGATCTTATTCATGTGTGGAAGAAGGAGAGTTCTGCTCAAATGAAACAGTTTTTAATACTTTTTTCATTCATAAGACTATTACTGAAGAAATGCTACCTGTGTGAATTTGGCAAGAGTGGTGTGCTTGGTAAATGTGTAAAATACTTTGTGAGAAGCAAATGGTCACTTGGCTTATAGCTGTGACTGGAGTAGCTGTTGAACTGTTATGTCTCTCACATGCTTATTTAGTTTGTATGCTGACAATCATATGTTTGGCAAGTTCTAGCTCATTTCAGAAGTTTGTTTGTTTTTTCTCATTAAAAGCAGTATCTGCAAAGAATATTAAGATGAATTCTGTCTGTCAAAGCATTGTATTTTCAAACTCTGTAAGTCTTACTAGTTCCCAACCTGTCAAGTTCTTTGCAAGCACTTTGAATTTAAATCTGATAAGCACAAAGTTATAGGCCCAACTTTTAAGTACAGCTCCAAGTGTTTATTTCAACTGGAAAATATGCTGCTGTAGTGGCTTATACTAATAGTATAGGACATGTAGGCACATTGTATAGATTTACTAGCCCAGAGGTCATGAGAATGGAGTTCTCAGGTATGTTCAGGTGTCTAAAGGAATAATCTTTACATTGCCGCACAGCTGTTTTGCATAGAACAGAAGGTTACTACTTTTTACTATATTAAGACAGATAAATGGAAGGTATATTCTAATTCAGCTAAGAAAAATAACATTTTTTCCCCTAAAAACCTCTTCCAAGGTGGCAATAAAAATTATTTCTTTTAATGGAGATGGTTCATGAAATAGCTCATTAGATTAACATGGTTTTTTAGTATTGGAAATAATTGGAAGTGAAGCCAGGAAATGTCTGCTTTGTTTCAGACATATCATCTCAAAGAAAGGAAGAAAACAAGACAGTAACTGTCATAGCATAAAAGAGGCTGGAGGGTTTTATTTCAATGTATGTATTATACATGTATATACCAAAAAAAATTAGGATTTTCTCTATTGTCAGTACTTCATAAAGGTTTTATTTCACTGGAGTTCTTTTCCATCTCTTCATCAATATAAGCTAAAATGTTATGCCAAATATAAAGCTTTAAAAAAAACTTTCTTCATTGTGCAGTAATAATATCAATTATAACTGCTGCAAATAAAGGTGATAACTGTCCTAAAAATGAAGATCAATATGTAAAAATTATTTTATTTTAAACCATAATGGTTCACATTATCTGGATTTTTCCTTGTGATTGAACTTTTCTTAAAATTAGAAGCAAGGTATGACATTGTTGTAGTCATATGATTTTAAGATCTGGGATTTTAAAGAATATAAAACTTAGATAAAATTCTGAGTTGAAAACTGGATGGGATCCTTACTATTTTCTCCAGCAAAATTAGTGTTTGTGTATCTAAATTGAATACTGTGAAAAATGTCAACAAGTTTGGGTGAATGATGGAGTAGCATTACACATGAAGCTTTCTCTTCATCAGTGATCATTTAGCACTGGTGTCTTGAATGTACTTTTAAGCCCAAATTGTTACGCATTATACTGTAATAACATTAAAGAATTATTGCTGGAATTTTTCCGGCTTCCCCTTCCCCCAGGGAAAAGTGTGGCCACATGAGGGTAAAACTGAAATTCCTTGTTTTTCCTTTTGATGAGATGGAAACAATACAGTATTTTGGGTCAAATCATAAAATGAAACAATTCATTGAAGCAGATTGGGAAGCATTTCATTATGGATCTGTCTGAACCTAATTAGTGCCTGCCTAATGAGGGGGAACTAAAGTGCCTCATGGGACTTGTGTAGGTGTGTCATGCCCTCCTTTCCCAAGCTTTTCCTGTCTGGCCTACATTTCTTAAGCATTCTGCAGTTTCTCCTTTGGCTGAGAGCAGCAGGCGATCACCCAGACTGTGCCTCCCAGAGAGCAGATCCCAGTGGAAAGAACAGCTCTGCTTTAGCTGCTGACCAGGGCAGAGCTGTGCATGTTGAAAACCTGCAGCTCTGCTCTTAAGTAGGATTCTAAACTGTCTCCTTTAGATCTTTAACCCAAGTTTCTGATTCCAGAAAACTGCTGTGTGAATGCTATGATTGGACGCAAGAGCAGATGTGAGGCGGTTGCTGTTCTGTGTTTAATTGAAGCAGTGTCCAGTTTGGTGAATTACAGTGGAAAGATGAAGTTTTAATGGAAATGATTCTCAGTGGGGAATTACAAGGCTGTCTGAACAAGTGTCTGAGTCTGGCATAGAAATGCAATCTTCATAGTAAAGGTGATGTTGTATCTTCACTTGTTTAAGCAGTGAGCACTTTATTTTGGAACTAGGTGTAACTGAATGGTATTCAAAATAGAGTTCACACAGCTTTTTGTTAATTTCAAATCTAGGTGGCACACAAAACAAGACTTTAAAGATTGTATCTGAATATGTGGAATTTTTTAACGTGGGTGCATTTCTTCAGAATCCAAAATTCTTGAGTCTTGGGTCTCCTGCACAATTGAAATTCACCTATGATTTTTTGAACAAGAAAAAAGAAAAAACCAGAAGCAAGATGACTGTTAAATAATATGTACTACTTAAGTTCTAAATAATCAGGAGGATGTGATTTATCTGAAAAGCAAAGTGTAAGTGCTATTTTTACCTCATCTTAAAGATTGAAGGTATTGAGAAAAATTTGAAGCACTCCCGGTAATACTCCACAATGTAAATTAGGTAATATCTAAAATAAACACATTGAACTTGGGCCATTGTATAAAAATACACAGGGCATCTAAAATTTCTCTGGGCAACGTCTTCCAGCTTTGTGCCATCCTGAGCACAAAATATTTTTTGTTGTATGTAATCTGAATCTACCCTGTCTTAGTTTAAAACCATTTAGCTTAAAACCATGTAGTGGTCTCCTCTGGACTTGTTCCAACAGGGTCACATCTCATGCTGGGCATTTGCGTGGGATCTCACCAGAGCAGAGGAGAGGGGGAAATCCCCTGCCCTGACCTGCTCCCCACGGTGCTCTGGGTGCAGCCCAGGACCCGCTTGGCTTTCGGGGTTGCAAGCGCACATTACCAGGTCGTGTCCAGCCTCTCATCCACCAACATCCCCTAGTTCTGCTTTTCAGGGCTGCTCTCTATCTGTTCATCTCCCGTCCTGGATTGATACTGGATGCCCTCTGGATGGCATCCCATCCTTCAGGAGTGTCAATCAAACCACTCAGCTTGGTGTCATCTGTGAATCTGCTGAGGGTGCGCTTGACCCCAGTGTTTGTCACTGATGAAGGTACTAAACAGTGTTGGGAGTGTCCTTCAGGGTATTTCCCCAGCCTCCAAACAAAAGCTGTAATTAGGTCAAAGCTGGTCCCCTAATGCAAATGGACACTTTAAATTGGACATTCTGAGGAGGCTTCTGAATGAGTGAAGATTGTGATTCAAAGTCATTTGTCCAAATCCATGGCACGATATCTTAACTTCTCCACCAGTCTGGAGGATGCTGCTGGTAGGAAGAGAAAATTAAAATGAAGGAAACAAGCCTGCCTCTTTAAATGTGCTTTGTGAGCCTATCAGCTTTCCAAGCCTTCCTGTGCAAACTCTTTTCACATGTTCAAATATCACCCTTTTGCTAGAATTGTTTTTGTAGTTGTGTTAAAATGCATTTTTAAGGAGTTGGATTCTTCATGTACCAGGTTTGTCTTTTCCCTAATTCATTCTTTCCTAAGAATCAAGCAGGGAACCCAGTTTCAGAAGAATTCTGTGCTGTCCCTTCTCTGGTGTTTAGACGATTCACTAGGAGGGATGATACATATATTTCTCCCAACTGATTTTATCATTCTTAAAAAAAAATTTTAAATGACTGCACTGCATTAATACCAGCTACTGGGACTGTCAGCCACTGATCTGACAAAATAAGTGTTGTTTCTTTAGATCAGATTTGTTAATCCTAAATATATAGAATGCAGGTTTTTTAGCAAAAAATATCCATAAGCCTGAAATGTTAGAAAGATTTCCAGCTGGATCTTGATTTTTTGTTTGGTTTTTTCTTTCTCATGATGTGATATTCTTGCTATCATTTCAGAACTTACAAGTCTTCTGCTGAATGTATTTGTCCTGATACTTGTCAATCTTTGTTAGAAAGGTTTTGCTGCTTTGCAATACCTCTTTTTCCAACATCAACTGAATTTTATCAGTGTTAAAACTATTTCTTGGCACATTTCAGATTTTGGGTAATAAACCTTAGTAAACTCATGCAATAGCTATTTTTAGGGAAACCAGACTGACTCAGCAAAAATACTTATAATTATCAACTGCACTGTATTCCTAGTAATGCAAGACCTTGCTCTTCTCTAACAGGGAAAAAAAAAGCCCACCTCAGTCACTACTTCTTATAGTGATTTGAAATTAACATGATATTCCATAGCAAAAATTTAAGATTCTTCTTCACAGAAACATGAGATGGCCTAAGGTGTGAACTACCCTAAGTAGTTACATACGACAGATTAATGATGCTGTGGCTAATTTAAATGAATCCATATGAGAACACAATAATGGAAGAAAATCACTGAGAATACTGGAGAATATAATGTAGAGTATAAAAATGGGGAACAACCCCCCTATGTTTATGATGGGTAAGTTGTAGGCTTTTTGGGAAGCCTAGAAATTTACATATTACATGATCTGAAATGAGATTTGAGAAGATCTGAGACTGATAAACTAGTGCCATAAAATCAATTAATTAGATTAGAGAGTAAAGGGTGATCATACAAGGAGACTAATGAGGAGTTTGTAAGTAGGCCAGGTAATCACTTTGGGACACTTTGGCACTATGGACAAGTTTTGCAGCTCAGAACAATTGCCATGAGTGGGGCATAGGTATTCTAATAGTGTAGGGGCTAATCCCTCACCTGAGACAGCTCTGATTCCAGGGTTATTTGTTTAAAAAAAAAAAAAAAAAAAATTGTATGAGATTTGTTTTGGGACATGTCAAGCATTGCAGGTCTGATGTGGATAGAGACTGTCAACACTAACTATATCAACAGTAAGTTTTGCAGTGTATTAAACATAATACTCTCCAAAATTTAGTTTGAAGCATCTTTGGTTGATGGTAACATCCTTTGTGTAATTAGTTTAAATATGTTTGATATTTTTAATGGTTATTACTTATTTTAGTATGACATGGAAAAGCTAAAAGATATAAGTAATCTAAGGGGGATTAAATTTTCTCTTTAGACATGGATGTATCAGAATAAAATAACTAGGAAAAGCCTGTTGTATCTCTTCATTCACAAAAATTAATTTTATCTGAAGCTCTCTGGTGTCAAGTACTAACCAAACCAAATTTAATGATGAGAATAATAAATAGATCTAAACGAGATGTAAGTGAATGGGAATTGAAAGAATAGGTTTTGGAAAAATGAAAAGCAGGCTAACAGTGAAAATAATTTATTAAAAGAGAAGTCTTCTGACCCAACACTTATAGGTGAAGCAATGTAGGTGTTCTTATCACAAGGCTAATGTTCTGATATTGACATGATTTTATTAATGAATTTACATAAACTATTTTCTATTCCAGTATAATCAAGATTTTACATTTTTCTGTTGATAAATAAAATACCATGGCAGATAGGATACAAGTCTGAGTGCTTGCCATTATAGGATTTTGTAATTATTATTTCTCTCTTGTCTACCTGGGAGCCCTTTGTTCCATGAAAATTAGGTCAGAAAAAACCCAAATATCAAGTGAAATCAAAATAGGTAGCTGGAGGATCATGTATGAAAAAAGAACCAAGGGTGGAAAGACAGTTACCATAAGAACCCAAGCAAAAACCTACTGAGGCAGCTCTCTTGAAGGAAAGCAAAAGGAGACATTTATATGAAGATTAAAATTGCCCATGAGTAAAAGAGTTTTCTGCCTTGGAATTAGTGGTGAAAGGAGGGAAAGGAACTCTGTTTGGTATGCAATAACAGTTCAAACAGACTTCTACATTAATCTTCTGTGTCAGGTAGTTTCCTGATACTGCATCTCCAGAGCAATTCTCTGCAACATGAAGATATATATTTGGAAGGAAAACTACAACACAAAAAAAGAACAGATTAGAAGGAGGGGAAGCCTGGAAAAAATCAAATCCCCCAAATAGTAGTGTGATAAAAGTATATAAGGCAGTAATTAATGAAAGGGGAAATCATACCCATTTTAGACTGATTTTCAAATATATTTTCAATTATTAACAAACTCATGCTGCAAAGCTTGAAGGAAGAATAAAAAAAAGATGAGATCAATATTTAATTTCACAGAAGGACATACACAGGCACATGAACTGTCCTGTTTAAGATAGATTTTTTTTAAATTTTTTTCTGCTTCACAAACTCATTGAAAAATGTCTACATCTCTCATCCAGGAATTCTCTTGTGCAGTTTTGCTTCTATTTGATTAAAACACTTTGTGGTGATTTTGATTTGCAAAACCGTAGTAAAACTAGACCATTTTGCCTGCTCCTCATTGGTAGTCTGGTAGGCCTGCATGTGTTTATGAAAGTATCCCTCAACTATATGTGGTTGAGGTGGAATTTCTTTCATTTAAGTGTAGTGCTTGTTCAGAAAATAGTCTTTAATTATATGGCAAAATATGTAAATATTTTCCTTTCGTTTCAGCAATATCTCAGGTGTAAAGATCATTCAGTTTGCAATACAGAGAGCGCCTTGCCATGGCAAACAACTCTGGAGCAGAGAAAGGGATCCCTGAGCACAGGGGGAGTTCTTGAGCTGGGGAAACCCCAGGAGAGTGTTGGAACTCCCCTGGAGCCAGCAGCTCTTGAAGCGGGGGGTCCTGAGCCCCCTACCCTGGTGTGGCCAAGGTCTCCACCCTGCCAGAGCTGCTGCCAGGAAAGGCTCAGGGCAGGCTCGGAGTGCAGCGAGGACCGAGCCCTTTGTCCTGGGGCAGCGACAGGCAGCACATCCGCCTGCAAAGGAGTGACAACAGGCACCGAGAGCAACACTGGGGGAAGCAGGAATGACTTGTGGGTGCTGGTGGATGAGCGGCTAGACATGACCTAGAGCTGTGCACTCACAGCCCAGATGTGCCCTGTGCTGCAGCAAAAGCAGCAGGTCAAGGAAGGGGATTCTGCCCTCCTGCTCTGCTCTCATGAGCCCTCACCTGCAGTGCTACATCCAGCTCTCGGACCCCAGCACAGGAAGGACATGGACCTTCTGGAGCAAGTCCAGAGGCCGACCATGAAGATGCTCAGAGGGCTGGAGCACTTCTGCTGTGGACACAGATTGGGAGAGCTGGGCTTGTTCAGCCTGGAAAAGAGAAGGTGCTGGGGGACCTTTTATCAGCCTTCCAGTACCTGAGGTGGAAGAGCTGGAAAGGGATATTTTACAAAGTGTGTGACAAGGGGGAATGGCTTTAAACTATACAAGGGTAATTTTCTATTAGATATTAAGAAGAGTTTCTTCCCTGTGGGGGTGCTGAGGCCCTGGCACAGGTTGCCCAGAGAAGCTGTGGATGCCCCATCCCTGCAAGTGTTCATGGCCAGGCAGGACTGAACTTTGAGCAATCTGAACTAGTGAGTGGCATCCCTGCCCATAGTGGGGGAGGGTTGGAACTAGGTGATCTTTAAGGTCCCTTCCAACCCAAACCATTCCACAATTCTATAAAATAAAGTTATGGTTAAGTTACTCTACATAATTTTCTACTATTTACATAAGAAAAATGTTTTAGAATGGACCTGGACAGTATATTTTTGCAGTCACTTCATGTTAGTACCCAGCTATAGGAGAACATCTGGAAATATTTTGAACTTGGATGCAGTTATTTCTGAGCCCAAAATGGCCATGGATATGTGAAATGCTGAAGTGAAATTACAAAAAAATTAAGGAAATAAGGTAGTAGAGTCCCTGAGACACACACCTGCAGGAGAAGACAATGTCTTTGTTCTATTGCCTTTTTCCCAACCTAATGGCTGAGGCATTGTCCAGTATGTAGAAGACGCATATTCAGTTTTCTTGCTTTGCCTGAAAGCCTTGATGTCCTTCCCCTCACTGAAATGCTCTAATTGTGGGTGTGGAGTATGGATTGAGACAAATATCTATAAATTGGATCCTTGTTGTAAAGCATTTGTGATAAAGAGGGGGCTTTTTAACCATGATCTGGTGTCTTGCACAAAAAAGTCCCCTGGACATTGGCTAAATTTCCTTTCCTAATTGTTTTAATCAATATTTAATAACTAGTTACTATGCTGCTAAATAATTTTACTAGACTATAACTAAATTTATTATTGGAAGGAAAAAATATGATCTAAATGACGATCTACCTTCTTTACTTACTTTTGTTCAGGGGGTGTTGAAAAATCATTTCTTAATATGTAAGTCCTAACCAAAATTCATAATTATTTTTAACACGGAATGAGGTTGTACTATGAATGCAGAACACAAATCATAATATTCCCTGGTTCAGCTTCACTGGAAAAACTAGATGTTGGAGTTTTGCACCTCAGAGTTTTAGCTCAAATCCAAAGAATACCTCAGGAGTTAGCAGAAGTTGTAGCTGTGGAGTGGAAAGTTCAGAGCTGCTATGTGGTTCCTGTGGCAGATAAACCCTTGCTCACCAAGGTGGTAACACAGGTAATGAATGATAAACCCTTGCATCTATTCTTTATCTGGCAACTTCCACTGGATTCTTGTGGGACTGAGCATATGCCTAAAGAGCAAAAGTACAAAACCAGTAAAACACTATACATTTTCCCATCATTCCTTCTGAATCTGGAAGAAAATCTTTCGTAGTTCTCAGCAATTTGCAGGAGTTGGCCTTGAATACAGTGTATGGCCCTGTGGTGTCTTGCTGAAATAATGTAGAGTGCAAGTTTGATAAATATGCTGGACTGGACTGTGTACCTACTGAGGCATATTTTGAATACTCCTCCCCAAAATGTCATATATAAATAGAATTGCTTTAACATATTGCAGGCATTTGGTTTTGTAGAAGATCTTTGTTCCTCTCTGGTTTCTTGTATGTTAAAGAGTCAATTATTGTAAACTATCTCTGTAATTTTTGGATCATTACCCATTTATCCTTAAGCAAAAATATCCTTGCTCAGAGGTTGCTTAGTGTTTAATGTGGTTACTCTAAATCTGTAATGCTTTAATGGCATTTGAAGTATCTGCTGCTGTACCATTAATTGCTCTTACTATGTCATAAGTTTTGTGTTGTCTATAGATGATATTCCCATTTATGTGTGAATAGGATTGAGTTTTTCTCTAGAATAAGAGAGGCTTTGGTATCTGGTAAATATATTAATGAGTCTCTGTCAGGATTTTACTGAAGAGGTCACTGAATCTCTATTGTATAGAGTTTGACAGGATATTCAGAAAATACAGTGGTGATATGAGACTTTATGTAGAATAATTGTTTTCTCTGAGATCATGATGCTTTTAGACTTGACAGGAAAGTTTAGTGATACAGCACTTTTTTTTCCACAGTGCTGAGAGTTTTTCCCTTGATCATTGCAAGATGGTCGTTTTGCAAGTGAAGCACAATGGTATGCTTAAAAATATAGCTGTTCTTTCAGGGGAATAAAAGGCCTGTTTCCTTCCCTGAAGAACTGAGGTAATTTCATAAATGTATTTTTGTATTTCGTTTAGAAAATGTTTATTCTCCTGGACATGTAATGCTTGGTTACAGCCACTGCCAAATTAAACAAACATACTAAAGAGGATGGATAGTGAACTGAAGAGGCTTCTACTGTAGGTGATATACTTTTTAGAGTTTACCTTCCAAAAAAATTAGCAGCATTTGTAATCATGTAAACACGAATAATGATTACTCATTTAATAAATAAAACATAAAAATAATGAGCAATGCCAGAGAATGTTTCAACTGCACAATTTTCTTGCAGAATACCTTTTTCTCAGATATATTGATATGAGATATTACAGCGCAGCTCCTAAAACAACTTTGTAATATGTTGGTGTTTCAAATTATCTCCTTTCACATCTGCTGCATCATATTACAGGAAGTGAACAGTGAAATAAAATTGGTTTTCTGTTTGTTTGATTTGTCAGACACTTTTGCCCTGTTTTTCAGCAGCAATTTTGTGAATGTGTTGCTTTTCCTTTGGATAATGTTCATACTAGCTCTTAGAGTTTTGATTGTCACCTTTTGAAGTGCATTACTCAGGCATAGACACTTATTTTGGGGGTAGCTCACAAGGAAATAGGCTTTATTATTTTATTTGGTTGTCTGTCTTAATTTCTGTATCTCAGTTTATCTTTTGATGAAAGGGAGGTAAAATAATTTTGGTTGTAAAATGCTTTATGAAACACTGATGGCGACTATTAGTGATTAGAATTAACAATTACTAAAACTATTTTTGATATGCTTTGCTTCTGTTAGCATTTCTTTCCATGCTTAATAATGAAGGCTGAATTAGGACATTTTCTAAAATGGACAGTCAGCTCAAAGAAGTCTAAAAGCTGTTTCCTCTCCTAAAAGTTATTTGGTTTAAAGAGTGCTTCTGCTCTTCACATTTCTGTTCCCTGCAGCAATTTATAGTAGATATTAATTCTCAATTTTGGAACTCCCTTCAGTCACCCACATACTTCTGATATCTGCCCACTGCTAATGAATTTGAATGAAATGAAAGGCAATTCCTCATGACTTAAAGTTATTATTGTAGAGTCTGATAGAAATGGGCAGGGTTATACAAAATACTCTGAAGTATATATTTTAAGAACCCTTCCTATAATTCTTTGAAGAACAAATGTCAAAATGTACTGTGATAATTTCTCTGAGAAAAGAAATTGTGTTGAATTACAGGCAGAAAAGTCACATGAGGCAAACACTTAAATTAATAAATTAAATTTTATAAAGTACTGTGCATATGAATAGAGCTGTTTGCATTATTCATTGTGCATAACTCATTGGCCAGATTTAAGCCTTTTATGTTGAGGCACATCATGGTTTTGATAGCTTTATTTTTTTATTATTTATAGAATAGACTACAAATGTCAATTAGGTGTCTTTGTAAATTAAATGTTCAGTGCAACTTGCACAAAAAATTGATTGGTCATAATGATGATATAGAAATCTGATGAATTTTAGAGGTCCATTATTAATCCTCTTTCTTACAAATAAATAAAAAAAACCTTTATGAGCATTCTAATCAGTGATGGGAAATTTGCATAATGACCAAGAGCAACTGCTCTTGGTTTAAAGCATCTACAGACAGGTGCATGAAGAGAATAGATTTCAGGACAAGCTGAAATGCAGAGCACATGTGGACAATATGATTATCTTTGAAAAGAACGAAGGGATTGTGAATTCTCACAATTCAACAGCTGCAACAAGCAACGGGCTCATATTGATGGCTGCTTTTTGAATTTTCTTATTCTATTTAAGAACATCCCTGTAGAACCACAAAGTGGACTCTGATAACATGGGGGAATGTATAAGGCCAATGTGAATGAAAACAGAAAGTCTTTACTAAAATGCCGTCAACACTCTAAATTCATGTGGGAATCAGGGTGTGTTATTGGTTTAAGTTGTCCTGGTGAAGGCAGATGGAAATTACAAATTCATTCCTTCTGATGGTAAAGCTGACACTGCTTGTTTGCTTTAGCAATTATGTCTAACTCTTTTCTAGGCAGAGAATGTATATAATTATGTACCTATAAGTGCAAATAATAAGAAAAATAATGAAAATAAACATTTTATTGCAGGTGCCTTCAAATGTGTCATATATAAACAAAACTGCTAAACTCTTTTCTTAGTCTGGCTACTGTATTTGGATTAATGACCTTGTGTACTGAGATTTAACAATAATTAGATTAGTTTTCCAAATTGCAGCCTCTAACATTCAAAACCAATATTTAGACTGAAGGAAAAAACAAAAGTTCCAAGGAGTTCAGAAAAAAAATAGTGAGAATTTAAACCATAATTCTGAAAATTCTGGCATGCCTATCCACTATTACCAGACACAATATGTAGAGATCATGTTGAGACCTAGTCAATTGTCCCAGAGTACTGTAACTGTATCAAAATAGAATGTGGATAGAGGACTTTTTATAGCACCTGTAGTTTTTGATTGTGATGACATTAAATGCATTGCAGGCATTAATGCTTTGATATCACTCTATCACCCATTCAACACTTCTATACATTGTTAACAAATATTTTGTGGTCGCTAAGATGTGAAAGAGACTTTGAGTTTGCTCTGGTGATGTGTTAAATTCAGTTTTTATAGCAGAAGTGAAAGTTAATAGTCTGCTTTGTCACACTGAAATAAGTAAAGATAGTTGTCATGATGCTGATACACCACCAGGATAGAGAGCAAAGAATTCACTCAAGATCAGTGTAACTAATCACTCTTCAGTGTGATTGGAGCCAGGATTTTACTCACAGCTAGCTGATGCCATCCATGAAACCACCTTTGGCTCCTGCTGGGGAGTCAATGTTGCCACATCTCTATTGACTAGCTGAGGAAAATGCTGATTTTCTGCTAAGTACAGAAATCCTTTGACAGAAATAGGAACTGTAGATGAGCAGTTACTGGTATGTTTGTAGGTAGCAGTCGTGTACAACTCTGGATAAGACCTGATAACTCCAAACAGCCTTTAATGCAACAAGCACTGAAAGGAATCGTTGTGTGTCTGTCTTCAGTGTGCATGACTGACTCATACTAAACGAAGTATTCCTGAAGCTCAAACAGTTGTTAGGCTGGTTATCCTTGTAAGTATAATTGGATTTAAGCCCCTTTCCTCACAGTCATGAGGAAAGAAGTTGCTTTTTATATGGCTGTTAGATATATACCTTGTTCACCTTGTGAGAACCTGTAGGTTTATCCCACCAGTAGCAGTGGACAAGCAGTATAAGTCAACGTTTGTTTGTTCTCCTGTTGTTGTGGTCAGTGATCTTTCTTAGAGACCAAATGAAACTTCTGGAAAGGGGAAATAGAAGCTATTGTTGTGGGAGGCTGTGTCTTAGCTCTTTACAGTGACTGGCATCTCAGTCTGTGGACTAAATTTGTTTTTTGCAGGTATGAATAAGGTTTGCTACCTGAGAGACTTTAAGGTACGTAGCATTAACAGACACTTTGATTTTTAATATTTTTATATTATAATCTGACATTCTGGCCAATTTCACAACCTTTTTCTATTTTCTATTCTCCCAGAGGATTTGCAGTAGGGTTCTCTTTCTTACAGTTGTGGAGTACTTTGTGTTTGGCCCATTGCCTGGAAGATGCAGCTTATTGCTTGTCTCAGTCCAGTTTTTTCTACTTTTCTGTATCACTATTGAGATCTCAGATATCAGTTCTCTTGCTCATTTCCCTGCCTTCCCCAGCTCTTGCTTTGAGCTTTTGCTTGCTTTTCCCATTTCCTAATTGCAGAAGCCTAGATCACAAAGATGTTTTAATCTAAATTGCTATTTTACTGAAGTAAGATTGGCTGGAACCAAAGAGCTGCCGTGCTGCTGATCAGCCTGGACCATGCCAACATGTGGAACTTGGAGCTCGTGTCACAGTTAAGACCATTCTGGAGCTGGGTGACCACACAGGGTAGTTGCCCTCTTATCTCTTGAAGTCCCCGATGGACTGTAGTTCTTTTGGGGATTGGTAGAAGTTTTTTTATCTTTGGGTCTACAAATTGCCATTCTGAGTTCCAGTTTGAAGTGCCTCTGATTTGTGAAATTAGGCCACACTGGGAACTTGGTGGCATCTTCATTTTGTTGCAAGAAAGATGCCACAGCCTTGAGAAACAGACATCCTCTGATTCTGGAATGCTGAGCCAGGAACTGAGAAAATTGGATTTTGGTATTTTTATTCTTTCAGCTAAACTTCATGCTTGCCAGCTTTACAATGTATGTTTAGACCACGTAAGACAAAAAATGTTCCTACAAAAATATCTTATTTAACAGTTATATTCTCTGTGCCAAACTACCTTGAAGACTAACATGTCTGTTTTTATGGGCTTAAAGATGAAACAACTTCCTAGGAGATGATTTATATTTAGTGATGATATGAGTGAAACCCTTCAAAATGGAATGGAAAATGATTTTGTAAATTTAACTCTTCATTGAGTTAAATGTCATCTTAACCAAGAACTTTCCTAGAACCTTCAAGATGACAGACTCAGAAAAGGGAACTAATATGAAGGACTATTCTATGGAAATAATTAAAAATTTTGATCCTGCAAAATGCTTAAGAACTAAGGTAATTCTCAAACTAAGTGTAGTTGGTGCCATCCTATTTAAAAAGTGCTAACTTTAGCTAAAAATATACCTAAAAAACCCAGAAAAATAAAATCTTGAGAAGTATGTAATTGGTTGGAAACTTCACAGACAACATGGCTGTTTGTTTTTTTCTTCTACTTTTAGTGAGGCATTTTATTATAAATGCATACTATTTTTGAGAGATGTTCTGATGTTGTTAAATACCATCTTTAATCGGTATTTAAAATTATAGGTAAGCAAGTTACTGTATATACACTGTTAAATCCAGTATAAATAGTGTCCATATTTTATGATAAGTACAGGATTAATTATTTTTCATTGGAGTTTGTTATTTTACACTTAACAGCAAATTAATTTGGTTCAACTAATGAATATTAAATCTAGATCCTTGTGAAATATTGCTTAAAACCTTGTTTCAGTATTTCAGAGAGTATGTTGCTGGGAAACATAATTAAGTTATGTAACTGAATTAGAACCTATCCAAGGAATATACACAGTTCTCCTTTTTATCTGTTGCAAGAGACTCCAGTAGAAAGCAGAAACGGGAATTGTATTTTTCTCTATGAAAGACAATTTTAAAAAATTACGCAAGTTGACATCTTTAACTGGATTTATCTTTCAAGAAACATAAGCTTTGTCATTAAAAAAAGTGTATTTGTCTACAGTTTGCTCTGTGGAATGATGTAGGATTGAGATAAACAGCTCTGGAATGTTAGGTTCCACATAGAATGCAAATGCAGGTACCTTTGTGAGAGTGTCTGTGTGTACACTCCTGTATGCAAGTGGTTTTACCCAGCTTTGTGCATTTTGAAATTCTGGCCAGTTCTTCTTAGTGGCCTCATTCTCCTAAATCTTTGGGGTTTTTATTAATACTCTGCTGTTCAGCTCATTCTGAGGAGATCTCCTCCCTGTCTTTTCAGTTTCTTTATTGTTTTTAGCTGGGCTAGTGGAATTTGGCACTATTAATTGTATGACTGCCATTATCTTTTAGATTGGCAGATGCTGTGTGCTCTTTATCCTGCATAAAAGTTTTTACAGTCAAGAAGAGTCAGGTTTTGTTTGTTAACTTTAATGGACCTCAGTCTTTCCACAACAGAAACAGACTTCTAGATGATCACATATTTCTGTTAATGGAAGTGTGATAAATGATGTAGTCTTTTGTTTGTCCTGTGGCCTCATGAACACATTTTTCTTCTCAGCTCATGCTGATTTGACACATCTTCAAAGACACCAAACATAAAATAGTTAATAAAATGTCTATGGACAAAAACCAAACAACAAAACAAACAAAGCAAAAAAGAAATGGTAAAGGAAATTATCTAAAACTTTAAACAGGTAACATCTTTCCTTTTAGTAGTCAAGCATTACTGGAGAAAAAACTTTTCATCAAATAGCATCACTGCATCAAAACAAATTTTAAATTTTATTTTTTATATTTTTTAGAGTTTTTCCTCTTTCTAATGAACAGGAAATAGTGTTGAATTTAAATTATTTTTTAAAATCAATGATAGAGGTCTTTCAGTTCCCCGTGGTGTTTTAAAATGAAAAACAAGAGTATGTATAAGAAAAAATTTCAAAACAAAGTAATATGATGTGAGCCAAGGTGTTGGCTTTTTTACATCTGAAATAGTTTTAAGACTTTTTCAGCTTATTAGGAGACAGTTTATGAAATTATTGTAAAAGCTAATACTAGAACATGTCATTCTGTTTTGATAGGTGGCATTTTATATTACAGTTTCATTAAAAAAATGTAGCACATTTATCAGTCACTTTTTGACTGTTACACTTAGGAGACCATTTTGCATATATTTGTTTACATAGAGAAAATTCTTTTGCCAAATTGTCAGGTGCACATTTCTGCTCCCTCTTCATTCCAATTCTATTCAGATTGTCAAGGATTCTCCATTCTCCTTCCTTATTTTGTCATAAATTGTGTGGCACTGAAAGATGAGGAAGTTAAAACAAACATTAGTAAATCAGATTGATTTTTGGAACTGCACTGATGGCCTTTAAACAAACAAATAAAAACATAAAACCAAAACAAACATAAAACCCCACACAAAACCACAAACAAAAAAACAAACCAGTGTCCACTGAAAACCCCTTTTTATATCTACTGCAGGCTTATCTATAGATGGAGAAAAAGTCCTTAACTTTCTCCACTCTTTGATTTTTCATATTTTTAGGGTTTTTTCATCTTGCTAATGAACAGGAAATAGTCCATGTTTAATTAAAATAAATAATTTTTTAAATCAGTAATAGAAGTTTTTCAGTTCAAAGTGGTGTTTTAAAATGAGAAGCAGATGTTGGGGATGATGTTTTGGTGAATCACTCTGGAAGGTCAGCTAATAATATTTCCTGGCAATTTCTAGATTCTTGGCATGGCCAGGGATATTGATATTCTTGATCCCTCCTGTTTTCTTTCTGTGCCACGTTACTTCTGGCTCCTGCTTTTCTCCTGGATTCAAGCTTTCAAGGGGTACTAGAGGTGTTTGTAGACTTTGGTGGGAAGTCAAAGGTTTTTCAAACCTTCTGGACAATATCAGCTGCATAAAGTTGTAGAGGACTACAGGGTGCTCACTTCCAGTCCCCCAGGATTATTGATGGAGTTCAGGGATTTATTGGTATCTGACGATGTTGCATCTCAGCTGCTGCTTGCTCTTGCATCCCAGCAAGCACTCAGGATCACATACAACAAGCTACTGGTCTGGAAGATAACATGTCCTGCTTGTAACTTTCACTTAAGTATCTTTTGCAGGAATAAATCCTTTAAAATAAGACAAAATTAAACATCATACTCTGTTTATAAAGGCTTCAATCAATGTAGATGTGAGGTCAGGTGAAGTTCAGCTTGAGACAAATTAAGACAAAAAGAAAGATAAAATCAGCCTTAAGGAAGGGTCGGAGACTAAGCAGTGATTTGAAAAGCAAGTACTTATTTGAAGAATAGCACAGTTAATTCAGTTACCAAAGCGGGGAGGAGGGAAAAGGCAGGCGTGGGGCTGAGGGAAGATGTCTTTACAATTGATATACATGTTATGGACAGAGTGGGACTGGTACAACTGTTCCATTAAGTGCAGGTATTTTTCTGTCTTAAGCCTCTGAAATCAATGCCAATAATCTCATAAACAGAGCAGGATTTGACTTTGAGGGCATTAATGCAGTCCAAATAAGGCTAGATAGAGATATAATGAAGGAATAAATTTATATTATATATCTAAAAGATTTGACAAACTAGTCTAAAAGTAATGACATTCCAACCTGGAACAGGAGAAACTGGATTAACGTTAACAGGCTTTATTTAAACTCAATGAAATCCTCAAGAGGAATTTTGTTACATCAGGATTATCACATGCCACAGGAAGCTGTATAAAACTCCAAGATTTTTGAGACCAAGTCTTTAATGTAGGGAAAGATGGTGTAAAGAGAAACGTACTAATTTAGCTCTGCCTAAAGTTTTTACTTAGAGCAAAGAAATGCCAATACAGTTTCCCACATCAGATTGTTTTATAGGCACTACATAGACAATGTTATCTTTTTAGAGTAATAACCATTAATTTCTCTCTTTGGAAGACTTAATTTTCTCAGTAATTGAAACATACCTGTGCTTTAACCATTCATTTCTCATATCATTTAGGAAATGATAGCACTTGCTCAAGATGAGTTCTGACCAAACAGATATGAGGATGGAGACTTGATGCTCAGTCAATGATGACTGCAACACCTCAGGATAAGAAAAAGTGTCATAATTTATTTTGAAGTAAATTTACAAACATTTGAACCATTTTCAGAGGAAAAGAAAAACTCAGAAAGTTGCTGAGATTAGAGAGAGACTATTCACAAGAGCATATATTGACAGGAAAAGGGGGAAAGTCTTCAGACTGAAAGTGGATTTAGATCAGACATAAGGAAGAAATTCTTTACCGTGAGGGTGGTGAGGCACTGGTGGCATAGATTGCCCAGAGAAGTTGTGGATGCCCCATCCCTGGAAATGTTCAAGGCCAGGTTGGATGGAGCCTTGAGCAACTTGGGCTAGGGAAAGGTGTCCTGGCCCACAGCAGAAGGGTGGACACCGGATAATCTCCAAGGGTCCTTCCAGCCTAGGCCCTCCTATGAGTCTGTGAAATGTACCCTGACTTGAATCAATAACAACTAACTTCACTATGCTTCTGGAAAAATCAGATTTTAGTTTATTTTTAACAGATCCTTGGCCCAGACAACTCTATTGCTCACCATTTCTTTGATGTTGTTCTTGTGGTGTGGGGTTTTTTGGACTAAAAGGTGTCAGACTACTGGAGATCTCTATCAAGAAGGCTTAAGCTCAGGTCTCTGAGTGTTATCACAAACTGGCTGCCAGTGATCTATGAAGGAACCAGCTCTGTATTACTGTCTTTGGAGCCATTCTCTGAAGAAATGTGTGTGCCTTTGTTATGGAAATGTTACTGGCCAACCGCACTGAGCAGGATCAGCACTCCTCAGAGCCTAAAAGGTAGAACTTGATTTGGAAAATGAAGTGTTCCTAGTGTGACTCCCTTGTGCCCGTGCAAACTGTTGACAAACTGCACCTCTACTTTATTCTTTCAAAACAAGGATAATCAAATAAAACTCAGAAGTCGGTGACAATCCTTTTATAGTTGTTTGGCTCGTTTAATGAGTAAAAGAAGGTCTTATTTATAGTCACTATTTTAAGATTTAATTCGTGGGACTGCCTAGATGGATCCTTTCTCTAGATGAAGTGATATCTTTAAAAAATAAATTTAAAATCCATTTAAATACTCATAGCAGTAGAAAAGTATTTCTGCAACTAAAGCAGAAGTGTTCCTTTGGAAGGCAGTTGTATGAATGAGTTTCAAAGTCCTTGTTGTCCTATATTTACATCATAAGTTTTCTAAAGAGAGTCTTCAGTTCCCTGCTGTGTATTGTAAAACTCGTTGTTCTGCTCTTTGGGAACAGGAGCAATTAGGATGTAGATCAAGTAAAACACTTCTGGTTGTACAGTCATTAAAAATTCTCTCTTTGGCCCTGTCATGGCACTGCTGGGAATGTTCAAGGACTGCTGCAGCAACACCAGAAAACAAATTTAATGCTGCTCAGACACTCTTAAAGGGCTGCAAGCTGCTACTCATCTATCCAAATTTTCTGCTTTTTATAGAGAACATAAAAAATATTCAATCTACTGTTTATTATTGTGCATAATGTATTTCATTATTTGAATTTTAGTCAACTCCATCTTTTTGTTTCAGATAATTAAAATATTTCAGAATGAAAACTGTATTTTTATGGCCTGTGATTTTAAAACACAATGTAGACCAAGTAGTTTTAATGCAGTCTGGCACCTGTATATTTCACTTGATTTATAGAGGAGCCTACAACCCTTGTCTTTATAAATAGAACTCACAGGGGGTTTTACTTGATGTTTTTGAACAAAAGTGAGTCCTTTATTTCATTTTGTTGTTTGCTCATAGATTTGAGATGAAAGCCATCCTGCAGCTGAACTTCTATTTCCCACTTAGAACTGTGAAACAACATTCAAAGGAGCTTTATAGAAGAAGTGCCCATCGTTATTTTGCTTCCCTCAGCATCCTTGCCTGATGGAGGATGCTACAGCAGAATGGGTAGTCAGACCATCAGATCTGAAGCATGTAACATCTCCTAATTCCTGTGACAATAGCAAAGATTTGTGCATCAAATGATTGTACCAGGAAATATACTCCTAGTTCATGTACCAAGATTAAAAATTAGTGTGCGTAAGCACAGTGTCCTGGTTTTCTTAATATTGTTGAGTTTTATATAACTGAATACTTTAACTTATGTTAAGAGGTATTCAAAGGCTCTGAGAAGAGGAGTAACCATGTTTCATTTGATGCTGATGGAATAAAACCACAGGAAATATTAAGTTACATGGTTATATTTAACATTCAGTAGTGCTGGGAAAAAAATATACATCTATCTATAAAGTCATTAATAAATTCCAGCTTCCAAAAGGCAGTTCATAGAAGGGTTCTATGATGAGTTCATCCACACTTTAAGTTTCCTGAAGGTTGTTACCAACGTTTTTCATCTGCACACATAGAATTACAGCAGTGGGTTATGTCATTACCACCCTTAAAAAACTGTATTCATTTCCTTCTGTGTTATTGTCAAGTTTAATTATCCAAGTATAGAATCCCTTCTTCCTTACTGAGAACCTGCCTTACTTTGAGCACTGTGTTGTACATTTCTTCCTAGAAATGTTCTGGGTATAAAGTACTACTTCTAAGCCTCAAACAAGAGACTGTGGATCAGCCTTCAGTTATGTCCCATTGTGATTCCTACAGCAGCTGACAGCCTGGGCTCAGTCCCCTGGGACAGCAGCCTGCCTTAGGCATGGAGAAACATGGGTCTGGTGTTTGCTTATTGGTGTATTATAGAAATTACAAGTAGTTTTAGCTGGTTTATGTTTCTCTCTTTCCTTGTTTCTGTTTGATTGCCTTCTTTTCTCCAGTTTTCTCTTCACATGAGTCAACTATATTTTCCACAGGCATCCTTGAAACTGGGCCACAGTACACTATTGTTTGCTTTCTATCAACTGAATTATCTTAACTGCTGTAAAAGTTTCAAACCAGCATCCCTCCTTTTTTGGGTCCCCAGTGTGTCCTACCATCACAGCTCTTTCTTCTCGATCTCTTTATTTAGATTCTCTTTCACGTTCAATTTGGATACCGATGACTTTTTTGCAACTTCAACTTTCTTGAAAACATCCATGTTTCTCTCAAATTGCCCTTTACTACTCTAATTCTGTTTAACATGTTCATCAAGGTCATCTTATCAAGCCTCTATTCTCCAGTGCAGTGTTCATGTGTCCTCACATCGCAAATGTCATACTTCATTGATCTCTGTCAGCACAAATATTGTCAGCTTCTCTTTCCTCCCCTCACACTCATTTTCAGGCTATTTTCTGAAGTGCAGAATAATTTTCTTAGCCCAGCTTGGCTAATCACATTCAATCCTTCCTAAAACCCTTTGTCTTGCACAAGAAATGAGGGAATTGTGAGAGCAGGAAATCAAGAAGACAATGGCTAGCATGAACCACGTGCTGTAGTAGTTGTCGGGAATTGTAGAGACAACTTTTCCCCAATTATGCCCTGGATTTCCCAATGTTGCCTACTTAGTGGTTGGTTTTTTTAATATATTTGGTTGATTTTTTGCTGGCACTCCAGGGAGTTCATTGTACAAAGTGTTGGAGTGATCCAATTATCTGCTCATAACTGCAAAGAGGTGTTTGGTGGGATTCATTGGGACCATTCCCAAAGCTTCTACATAAATCTCAGTGGTTGCTTGGTTTCTTGGCATTTTGCTGATTATTTGTCTGCGTACACAGCTCACTGAAAACATCCCATAATGCTTCAAGTAGATGTAGTAGGTGTTTATTTGCAATTGTGTACATTGTTTTTAAACTAAAATCTGTACTTGAAATCCATCTGCTAGTGAGCAGAGCCTCCTTCTGTTGAGTGTATACTCTTTCCACACACATCATTTCCCTGTTGCTAAGAGCAAAGTTGTTTTGAAACAACACCATCACAAATGCACTAAATGGACGTGCTGTCATTCATTGTTAGAAGGGGCTGTATGAATAAGACAGTTTTCTTCCAAACAGAAATGTGTACTAATGGTCAAATGACCTGCAAACACAATCTGACTCTTGTTAAAGTTAATGGGAATCAGGTCTCAGACTTGTCTTACAATTGACAGGATGCTGCTTAGTAAGAAAGTTTTAGGGGGAGAAAAGTTACCATCACCTCTAAGATGCCTTAAATATTTTTTCCCTTTGTGTTTCCCTTGTCGTTTGTTTTTCCAAAACTCATTTTAAAAAAGTCTCCTAAAGTATAACATTTGAAGTATTTCCCTTTTCTCAACCCAGAGAAATGAAGATGAGCTCTTGCTAGGCATCATATTGTAACTCTTAATTTTTTCAAATCAAAAATAATCTATTCAGCACATTTTAGATGAGATACTACCTCAAATGGAAGGCTGAAAGCTTTTGGTTATTTTAAGGCTGAAATCTTTTGGTTACTTTAACATGATGTTGCTCTTTACAGCTCTGGCACAGAAAATATTGGAATTATTTTCTTTTCTGTTTTTTCCTCTGCTTGTTTATTGCTTCTTAGCTTGGTTATGTCCAGTTCAACACTTAGCAGGCAACACTATTAAATTCTAATCACTTGGTTGAACAAAAACCTGCTTCATAAATCATTCTTTAATAGCCTGTCTAAAATTTCTTTAGGGTGTTGAGGCTGCATTGCAATGTTTCTTAGCCAATCAGACTCTAATTATAGAAATTACACATCCAGCAGTTAAACCAGTAAACAAACCTTCTCAGATTGGGGCAGTAATCCTGTGTCAGTTAGGATCTTTCCTGTTGATTCTGGATTTCTGTCACTCTAATCCTGCTGTGCTCTGAAATATCTACTGTTACCTATCAACCCTGTACTACTTGGGCTTCACCCAGAGCTGTGTTAACTGCTGTTTATAGCCTGACTCTCTAGGTGCTTATTCATAAGATAATTAAAATTATTCTGTACCATGATGCATTACCATTGAATATAATAGAGAAAAAAGAAAATCCTATATTTTCTGGGTCTTTGTTTTAGTCTGCTGGTTATGTTATAATGGAAGATAAATTATTCAAGAAATATTACTAGCACTGTTGTTTTATAGCAAGGAGTAAAATTAGAGTAGGTATGAGGTCCTTGTCAAATGATTTCTGTGCTGTGCCATCACCTAACTGTTCTTTTTAATTTTTTAAAGTAGTTATTTCCATCACAGAATTTGGCAGTGTTACAGTTGTACCCCAAGAAATGGCTGAAATGGGAAGGGATCATGTAGGTTACAAAACGTAAAGTTTTAATTGTTTTTTAACTTATTGTTAGTATCAAATTTTCCTTTTAACAACAGAAGATATACACCCAGATAGCATTAGGAAGGAGTTAGAGGAGGAGGGAGATATGAAAGACAGCAAGAAGGCTTAACTAAGTAGTATTTGCAATATAAAATTACAATAATTTTCTTGTTTGGGTCTTTAATTCCTTTTGTTATGAATTTTTCTTTATGACATTGTGCTGTGGATTGAGATCAGGGACAAAACTTCACTTTGAGTCTATCAGTTATATCTTAGCTACAATAAATCCAATAGAAGTGCTATCAGTTTATTAGATGCAAAAGTTACTAAAAGAATGAGTAGATGGCTGGCAGAAACATGGTTTAGTCTTACTTTTGTAGAAACCAGAACACTTACAGACCACTGCTATTCCTTAGTGTATTTAATTTAATACTCTAACTCAGGGTATGTATCTGGGAGGCTGACAAATGGGAAAACTCTATCTTACTGCATTGCCCAAAACTCTGAAACGAAAATGTGGGCTGGCCTGCTCCCTTAGAATTCTGTTGAGCAACAGAAGAGCCTTCCATTTGTCCTTGTGGACTTCACTGAGCCGTGTTCTGTTGGATCCAGAATTTTCATGTTTGGGTTTTTTTTTTTTACCAGTTCTCTGTATGCTTCCTTACCTCAAAGGCAGTAATGAAATTTGTCTCAAATTTAAATCTGTGCCTATTCAGGATTTCCTAAATTGTCATGTTTATAGCTTACCAGTTTTTTTTACTGAATGGATTGAACAGCAGAGTCATCAATTGGCACATAAAACAATAAAATGCTTCCCAGTGCCAATCCAGTGTTACCACTGGGTGTTAGTTTCAGACTCCACATTAACACAGAACCACTTTTACTCAGCCATGAGGCTCAACTAAAGTTTATATCATTTGGGGTTGTTGTATAAAAAGACCAAGGAAGGGCCTATGATTTTGTTTAAACCACTGGGTGGGAGAGCAGCTTTTTTTGAGCCCAGTTTTTGCACCAAGAACTTCCATGCACAGGTGAGCTCCCCTGACCACAGTGAGAAGGAAGAGATCCCAGTACTCTCTATGTTGTCGTTGTCATTTTCTGTGGAGGGACAATCCCTGGAGTTTAAGGGGCAGACAGAATGAGCTCACACAGATTTGCTCCACTTGCTGCTCATCCTGATTAAAGTCCTGGCGGAGGGCAAATCACTAACAGCTTACCTTTATGGCAGCATAATCAAATAAAAGCTCTTTGAAGGGTAATATCTGGAACCATAGTTAGGAAATTGTCACACAAGAATTTCAAGAAAGATAAAGGTAATAGTAATTATTTTACAAGTAATTTCACTGAATATGTGAATATGTGTCATGAAAAAGAATCATGGTTAGCAGTCATTCCACAGCAATTTGAGCCAGTCCAGTTTGTGCTAATTTGTGAATTTGTTTACTATGAATTTCTTCAATGCCTGATAGTTTGCTAATTCAAAATTTTGCAGAAAATATTTCAGCAGTTCTTAAAATGTTTCTGAAAACTCACATACTGGCAAACTTTTATGAAGCCATTTGACAACCCTTACAGAGTTGCAACAATTTTAAAAGTCTGATACCACAAGCTACTTTTTGGCAGGATAGATTGTTCAGATGAAGGAGTTACTATTTCTTACAGGAAGATGGTACTACATCTTTGTTTTTTACTGCAGCATAGGTAAAATAGATACTGAGAGGCACTGAACTCATGTCATTTCTGTGAGCTCTGAATCCACTCCCGAAAGTACATTCATTGCAAGGAGTGCATACAGGGTTTACAGAGTAGATTAATTCAACCCAAGTTGCATAATTCAAATAAAAGTACAAAAGAGTCAAGTGCTCTGCATTTTCTCAGTTTTCACAGGATCTTTTTTCATAATATCTGCTACACTGCCTTTTGTGAGATCAGCTCACTCCTTCATGCTGACTTCTACCACAGGAAGGCAGGTAAAGGGACCACCACCTTCACGTACTTGCCTGATCACTCAGAAAATAGAAACACTTAAAAAAAAAGTTTCAGGTCAATGATTCTTCTTGTCTTTGCCCTGACAGTCTACATTGCCTTGCTGATGACTTGCAAGGTGTGGATTCATAAGTTGTACTGATATAAATGCAAATTTTCATTCGTATTCATTGTAAGTACTTATATAAGAGGCTATCTTTTGCTGCAAATTTCTACTTGGATTGATATCGTTACAAGTTTATAGTAAGTTAACAATTGCATCTGATGAGCATAAGACACTGGAATAACTTTAAATAATGTAACACTAAATCAGTGTTTAATCTTTGTTACGGGTAAACTGAAACAGATACTTTATGAAGTCTAATGTATTCTGGTCCAATGAGCATTTGCCTCTTATCATGCATTTTAGCAAATGATGTGTTACTAAATTTTAGTTGAAACATGACCTTGGGCAGAATAGGCACCATTGCATAAAATCCTGGAAGTCTGCACTAGGTATACTAGAAATTAGCTTGTTTTGTTTTTTTTTTTTCTTTCAGCTTGGGTTATTTAACAACCATAGTTTAACACCATAAGAATTACATCTATCAATTTCATGATAAATCACTATTAAACCAATAGCTTGTTCAAGAAGTTATGGGAGCATCATACACTGATGTCCAGGTTATGGGAATCTCTCCATCACATATTTCTGTGTATAACACCTGGCTCACCACGTCTGCTCACAGGTCCTTGCTGCAAAAGGTTTTGTTCCACACAGAGCCATCGGGGCTGTTTGCTGTGGAAAAAACAGATCAGTACCATTATGTTGTGTTGGCACTCAGGAATGAGTCATCTCTATGTCTTTCCTGAAGGTGCAGCTTAAATCAGATCTCCTAACCTCATGCTTCCTGTTGCTTCCCCTTCTGCTCCACATTCCTGGGGAGAAATTGCAAGCACAGTAAGGCAGGCTGCAACCAGCAGTGATCAAACCCTTCAGGAGTTTCCATTAATTACCCATTTCGGTAGATTTTCCTGCTTGGTGACTCATTTCCTTTCAGAAGTTTGTGCTGATGTGATTGACACCTCCATTTTATACCAAAAATTAGAATTTTGCTTGCAGCTCAGTTTTGTGGGAATATGAGACAGAATTTCTTCCACTTAGTGGTCATTGATGAGGTTATTAATTAGCGAGATCTGAGTGGTTTGCAGTAGGTGGATGTAAGTAAATGACACCAAAAGCAGGTTATTTCTGCTCCTGCTCCACAAAGCAGATTCCTGCAGAATCAAAACTCCTGCTCTCATAGTGTGAACTACAGCAATCCACCTAATGCAATTATAGTACAAATAATTAGCTGCCTAAAAGCCTGGACAAATGCACTTCCTCCAGTATGAATATACTATTAGCTTTCTCAGATCATCTGCAGCATTTTAACTTGTCTCCACCAGAGCTTATTTCACTCTGGTATTCAGTGTTTGACAGGTGCTTGCGTATTCAAGTTAAAAGGAAAATCAGAGGGACACAAAAGACTGTTGATTTGTCTAATAACAAGTCAGTTACACTTAATACATGCTCTTCCTCAGGTGGGTTTAAAAGGATAATAAATCCTAATTTAAAAGACAGTGATTAATTCCATCTTGTCCCATGCTGTCATTTTTAGTAAGTAAACAACAATGAAATGATTTAATAGCAATTTACACCCACTTTTTCAATGCTCCAAATGCTACTGCTAACTATGTTAAACAATACTACTTCTTCGAAAATATCTAATTATTTTTAATTAATAGAACTGCTTTTAAGTAAAGGCAAATACACAGTAACTCTGATCTTTGTCATTTCTTGTTATGCTGCCACAGGCATGCAAGCATTTTGTACATACATTGAAAGAGGTGTCTCTGCTTTGTATATATAGTCACATGCATTTACTTATCCACTGAACTAGAAGTGGAAGTTTAAATTAAGATTTCACTGAGAGATTCAGAATAATGTGTGATTCTTGAGAAATTAAATTATTAGAAGGAAAACACTGGGAGTGTATAAATGCCTTGTTATAATTTCTATTTATTTTTGAGTGTGTAGTTCTGTTGGAAAATGTTGATTAATCATTGTGAAAGACTCAGTATCTTTTATGGGATAAAGTTTTATTCACTGTAACAGAAGCAGGTGAGTCATTCTTGTATACACCTTTAGGTTGGCTTTTTTTTTTATATTTTGCTTGCTTCAACAGAAAGCTGACTTCCAAAATAACTTTCACCAATTTCTTTGTTTTGATACTTATTAAAGTATGTCAAATGCATTCTGGCATTTTGTAAACTTTCCTCATTAACAAGAATCAGGATGAAAATCTGTGTGTCTGGTCAAAAAGACCAACTAGCTTTTTTTTTCTTTTTTACATATTGTATTAGTGCCACCTAAAAAGCCTTGAGTATATTTTCTATATTTCTTTCTAAGAAGTGGCAAAGACACATGCTTTTTGTTTGACTTCCTCCCTGCTGTACTTGGAAACTTTGTTCATTGTTTTCCCTCATGGTAAAGAGCCTCTGAGGGACTGCTCTCCAAATGTGGAACATTATTTTTGGGCTCAGTGGCTTCATTTTTTGTCGTGAAGAAGAGAACGGGTAGGAGAAGGCAGTTAAGTGGGGAAACACTTTCACCTTCTGTGGGAAATTAGTCTTGGCCAGCTGCCCTCCTGAGAAAGTTATGAGCTATAGGAAGCTACTTGCTATGTTTTAGAAGATATTGAAATTTATTAGAATACACAGTGCTGGTGAGGAGTACAGATTTTGTTGGATTTTCAGGGATTCTAAGACAACTATGTTCCCAACCTAAGGTGGGAAGGGTAGAAGAGAGAACAAAATTTGTTCCATTTTTCCTTATTAGTTTTAGACTTTAGTTTTAAACCTAAGCTTATGTTTGTCCCTCTTCCATTCTCTGGATTTGATACTCTCTTCTGTCCTCATTATTCTATATTTTAATTAATTCTTGTGTTTCCCAGTATGTTCTGTTGTTTGTTCTTTCCCTCTCTTTCTATGCACACTATGCTGCAGTTTTCCTCCATCTTCCTTTTCCTCTTGTGATAGTCCCTGTGCTGCTCCTCATTCCTCTCTTCCTTGGTTCTCTCTCTCTCCAATGCCTTTCTCCAATTCATCTTTCTCACTTGGTCCTTATGGTGCTCACTTTTTGAAGGTGGTTCTCTGGATCCCAAGATGACACGTTTGGAAGAGAAGACTACTGGGGGTTCCTTTTTAAAATATTCATGGAAAATTATTCCAGGTATAAAATACATTGCACAAAGCAACTGCTCCTCTGATTAGCATGCTGAATAAGCTTCCCTTGTTGTTCAGCTGCAAAACTATTGTCTCATAAATGGGGATGCTGGGACATAGAACATATCCCAAGTTATTTGAATTATAGAAAGAAGTTATACCTAATTATTTTAGAAATGCTATGGGGTTTTTTTTAATTGTATTAGGAGTTTATATTCATTAATATTAGTAGGCCATACTTAAAAACACCCAAAACTCTCAACTTGTAACTTTTTTCCTTGTGTATGGTAATAAATAGTTTACTTCTTCCAGCAAGGAAAACTAAACATTCTGATATTTTAAAATATTTTGGGTTGGTTTTTTTTTTCTTTTGTTTTTTATCTTAATTAAATTCTGACAATTGACACAGCTTGCAAAAAAAAATTGTGTGTGAAGAAGTGTGTGTTCCCAGATACGAAGTTGTCCTAGTAGAGACTTTTGGGTAGATTTGAAGAGTTCTGGTGGTAGTTCAACAGTTCTTAGAGTCAGAGTTAACTGGTAATTAGAAATAAATTAATACTTTCTTTAACTAGAATTAAAAAGTCATCGTTTTATTTTGTAATTTAAAATTAATTTGATTGGCTAAACTTAAAATTTTCCTTGTAGGACAATTTTTGTTCTGGTTTAGTGGGTTTTTTTTTGTGAGTTGTTTGGGGTTTTTTTCTTTCTTATGAGAAACCAAAACCAAACAAACCAAGACCCAAAATTTGACCCCTACTCTCATAGTTTTTATGTTCTGGAAGGAATTAAAATGATCACCCCAAGATATCTGAAGTCCTTGGAACATATTAGCAGCTATTATGGTATACTCAGCCTCTTTTGCTACTGCTACAGGAATAAACAGTAACGACCTGAGTTATGAAATATGGTTGTGATTTCTCCTCATCCTGCTTTTTCTGAACTCTGGAGCTTGTGTGCTATTTCTGAGACTGCACAGAAAAGTGAAAGGATTCTGGCAGAATGTAAATCATGAAATCATTAACATTTCAGCCCAATTTCTCTCCAGCAATGTGTAATCATAGCAGAGATGATTGATGGGATTGGTGACCCACAAGATAGATATTATGGGTCATTCTCCCATATTTCCTCATTTTCTTTCCCCTTTTACTAATCCTGGTTTCTGATAACATCACTCAATCAATTTCACTGCTGGTCTAGAGGTGTATTCTTCCAATATCAGATATATCTCTGGGTAGATATATGTTCTGCCTTACTGGGTTTTGTGCCTATCCTCTTTGTTTATGCCCCATTATAATATATGGCAAAAATATTTGCATTAATATAATTGATTAATTATTTGAAAAGGTAAGGTCTTCTTTGTTCTTTTAATTTGTTTGTTTTTCCCTCAATATAAAATGCCTCCTTAGTAGATGCAGCATTTAAACCAAAATTAGTATCTATCTGCATTATGTGGAAAATGAAAGGAGAAAAATTATGTCCTTTTCTTCCCTGCATTGGGGGTCTGATGTTACATGAAAAAGATAATTTTACAATATAGTTTTTACAATTTAATGTTGCAAAGCACTTTTCACACTTTTTTGTTTTCATGGTGAGGAAAGCAGTGAGGAATGTGGGACACGGTACATTGGCTTTTTGTCACATTTTTCTTCTATGTCTATTCAATTATCAAAAAAATTAAACCAAACCAAAATACAATTTTTAAGACTTTTTTATTGGAATCAAAACAATTTGTTGATATTGATGTAGAACATTTTAGCGGTGGATAATGGACAGAAGTATGTGAAAGGCCTTCCCGTAGGAAGGGATTTTGCCAGATACCGAAGCTGTGTCCTTTAGAGGCAGTGGTTTGTGTGCAGAATACTCCAGGTGCTTGCTGTGGGTGCTATGCCATTTGTCCATTGTGATTGGGGCTTCCTAGGGGGGTGTATTTCAGCTGTGCTGCATTTGGAGAAAGAGTTTTCTGGTTATAACATCATCTTTCCAAAAGCCTACACGAAAATAACAGAAGGAAAATGAAAGCACACTGGTTTCTGTGTATATTGAGTATCTCGGCAGGTTTTATCTGTGGAGGTGCAGAAGTTACAGAGTGTATGGGCCAAATGTAGGGTAATCTAAATAGATCTTTAATCCATAATTGTCTCTTGACTCTGATTCCAACCTCATATCTGCATTTCATTTACTGCATGCTAATTAATTAGAAGAAATAATTTATCTACAGTTTTATCAGTATTTAATAAGTATTTCTCAGTCTTTAGTAAGATTCCTTGGCTCCTATTGAATGCTATTTCAAGAATGTTTCCAAGAACAAAAGCATATATTTATAATATTATGCAAAGAGTGTGTAGATAGGCATATCTATCCTACAGCTTTTAGTAAGCAGGTATGGAACTATCAGTTTAATCTCCAATGGCTTTTTTGGACAGAGCAAAACTTGGTAATGTGGCTGTGGTGCTGTAAGGATGACGCTGCTGACTTCCAAGTCTATCATGACTTCATACATAAAGTCACACACTCAGTTGAGACACCACACTCTGTAAAAGAAATAAAATGCTGCAAAACTGCAGGAATTTCTTGATGAACTTGACTTTCTGGAATTTCAATCCCACTTCGTTCAACAAAATAATTTTCAAAAGTTGAATTCATATGTCAAAATGTTCTATTGTACTGGGACCAGTATACTCTGTCAAATCTGCTGCATATAAAAGTAGATGGGGCAGTCTGACATGGATAGTAATAACATTTGTTATTATGAAGGTATAGATTATTTATATTATTATTAAAAAGAGAAATAAACATTAGCCCTGTTTAACATACACGTTTGTATTACAAATACACATTAAGGAACTAGAAAATACTATGCATTTGTTAATCCCATATCATTCAATTCTCATCTTCCAATGGCTATTTTTGCCTGGATATGAAACTGGCAGGAAGTCCTTTTTAATTTTTTTTTCTCCACCAAAATCTTTAGCAAAGGGATTTTATTACTATCAGAGCAATCTGCTGAAAGATATCTAGATTTTATGTCACATTTTGATTGACTGCAATATAAACAGTTTGGCTTAATATCAGTGCAGCAGAACATGCAGCAGAAAAACGTCATTACAAGGAAAGCCAGGAGAGATCATCAGATTGGGATTTTTCTGCTCTGACTTTTCTGATTAGGAAAAGGGTGGAGTGGGAAGTTCCTCCCTGTGTGATTTTGTGTTTTGTATTTGGGAGATGAATTCTCAACTTCTTTAGCTGAAGCAGGAGATCTCTTGGGAATGTTGGTCGTTTGTTTGTTAGGAAGAATCACTTCAGAATTGCTTCAGGCAGCAGCTAAGTTGATGTATCTTTCTCTTCCACTGAACTGCCTCCAGACTGAAAAACAGTTGAAGAATATCATTCTCTGGTTTTAACAAGCTGCTCCTAAGTCAAATTTATAGCTGCAGATACCTTATAATAGATACCTGAAATTTTTACCAAAGAGAAAAAATCAGCTTTCCTTTCCACTCTCCAGAAATGTCATATTTTAAGCTTTTGGACACTGAGCTCAGACTCTTCCATAGCTCAGTGTGTACCAGTGCCTCTCACTCAAAAGGGTGTTGTAGTTACAGAATAAATGTATGCTAATGTGCAAAGATACAGAGAAAAATACTGTTTATTTTTAGAAAGTAAAACATGTACTGATATCAAACTAGAGTTGTCCAAATCAATCCTCTTTCTAGTGAGAGCAGATAGATTAGCCTGGAAAAGTAGGGCCTGAAGCCAAGTTACAAAGAGTAGAAAAGGTTGATTTTGCCTTATTTCTGAAAGGATTTAATTTTAATTTAGTAACGAAGAAAGTGCCTTCAAATTTTAAGGGTTTTTTTTAAGTTTTATTCCAGGAGATTTTGCATCAAATTTGTTAAAATGATAAACTTTTATAGTGCAGAATGGGAGGACAGTTTGTAGACTTTTGGCTGAGAATCAGTTCCTGAAGTGGATTCCCACCTCAGTGCAGGTGACACAAGCCAAGTCTGCAGAGGCAGGGGAGGAGCTGGGTAGGTTCCCTAAAGGAAGGAGCCAAGATGCTGCACTCTTCTCTCCAGGGCTCCTGACCCCATCACCAGCCTGGTCCCAGCCCCACCCCACAGCTGCACTGCTGCAGTTTCATGAGGCTTCTACTTGCTGTTGGTGTGGAGCTGGTTTCCCCAGTGACCCCTGTCCAGTGCAGAGCAGATTCACCCTTGGGGATAATTGTATAGACTGCTTAGGTCAGAGAAGTTGGAACTACTGTACAGACTCAAAGTCATCCATAACTTTGGTGTGGTGAACTTACACTTGACTTAGAGACTGTCTTTAATGTTGATGCATATTTGAGAAATCAGCTTGTGGAAAGGGTGGTGGTGGTGTTTGTTTGTTTGTTTTTCCTTTGGTCTGCATTGACTTTTGGCTTGTGATAACTCTGGACCTAATTTCTATGTCTGTAAAATACGGAAAATATTGCAGCAGCCCAGCAGGGTTAAGATTTGAAAGAGGAGTCTATGACAGGCTTGAAGCATACCACATCTACCAGTATTACTAACCTAAGATCTATTATCATTACTCCTGACATAAAAACAGTGAGAAGCTGGATTTATGGGGCTCTTGCTCCTGCATTTTGGATGAGGCTCTCTAGAAAAGAAGGTTGCAGACTAGTCACTCCTTATGTGTGTGAAGATGTGGTCAAAATTCTTCAAAGCTCTGACCCTAAATTCTCATTTTAGCTTGTTTTAGACATGTTCATCTTTAGCAGTACTACAAGGATTAAACCTGATAGCAGTACAGCCACATAACAAATCAGAACAATCATACAGAGAGACAAAGTAAATATTTTCCAACACTGCAGTGTGGCTGATAAGTACACATAGCTTGGTGTCATTGAAGATTTACCTCTATTAGAGACATTTTCCATTATGTAAATACACAATGTGTATTTGATGAATTGGTGTATTCGTTGCTCTCCATTTTCCTTTGCCTGGTGGTCTTACAGGCAGGATTTTTATTTTTGACTGGATTTCTGGTTTTGTGTTTTTGTATGTGCAGTTGAATCTGATTCATTTAGCTAGAATATGAGAACGACTAGTGATATCAGGTCTCTTAGTGATCCTGCTGAGATAAGGTAGCCTAGTTGGAAGACTGTGGTATTAAAAATATTAAAACCAGCAATAACGAAGTCCTTCTCATGGCATTCCTCTTCTCTGTTTTTTAGAAAGCAGCATATGCCTGGATATATTTATCAGGACAGTATTCATTATTCTCCAGGGGATGGCAGGCTGCTGTCTCACCCTCTCAGCTGGATACAGCTCACAGCAGGGCTGTCACGCTGGGCTGTGCTGGCAGCCTTGCCAGGATGGGTAGCAGGAGCAGGGCAGCCTTGTCATGCTCTTAGAAGAGATCAGAGTTTTCCTTTCATTAGCCAACCATTCTGTGCCTTAATTCTTTTCTCCAGCTTAAAATTTTACAGATACAGCTTGGGAATAATAAATAATTAATAAATGCAAATTAAATCCCAAGTTCTGTTATTAGGGCAGAAATATAGTACAGAAAGCTTGCAAGCCATTTCAGGTTTCAACTAAAGAATGAATTACTGAAAGTCATTATCAAATATAAATACCTAGGCCTGGAGATGAGCCCTTTACTATCTAGATTTAGTTTTCCAGGGTATTTGCTTATTGTAGTCCCTATTATGCTGACTTTACAGACTGGCAAGTAGTTGATTGTTTATCTCCCATATGGGTTTGCTACAAACTACTTTATCCATGTTTGGAATTGTGAATTTTATAGGCATCGCTACCTGATGTGTAATCAATTTAAATTGCTTAAATCTTAAAAAGCACAGAGCTTTTACCGAATGTGTGCTTGCTTTCTCTTCTTCCTTGCTTCCTTCCTTCCTTTCTTTCTTTCTTTCTGCCTCCCTCTCTCTCTCCTCCACATTATGCACTGTCTGAGGAGCTCTCAGCAATGCACAAGCAAGAAGCTACATGGGGTCCTGGGTATCTGTGCTGGGATTTGACCCAAGGAGCTGAGTCTGGTGAAATAGGAAGGTAGGGAGGTTAACCTAAGAACTGAGAATTCAACTAGGTATGTTGTCAGGCTTTTTTTCACAGATCTGCAGCTGCCAATATAACTTTACCCAAAAAAACATAAGGAGTTCTTTAAAAGTTTCTCTAGTGATTTTCTGAAAACATATTATTCTTCTCTGGGTAGGCAGATTTGAAGATTCAGAAACACATTTCAAAAAGTAGAGAGTATTTGAATATCTTTAATGTGTAGATTTGATTTTTTTTTTTTTTTTTTTTTTTAATCAGCAGTGGTATAACCACCAACCTTCAGAGCTAGTCTGCTATTGGGTAATTCCTAGCATGCTGTAGTTTCATTATCAAAAAGCTGAAGTAATATGGTCTGGTAACTTGATGACGTTTATAAATGATTCCACTGAAAAAGGATGCAAGAAAATAAAATGTGGATTCTTCAAAACATTTTGACTTGATGGCTAAAAAAAACAAAAATAACTTAGTCTCAAACACACCTTTAGATTTTTCCACACATCTAGCTCTGAATAATGAATACAACTCTACCTGGTTTATACACATAACATGCAGGACATGAACAAAAATTATATTCAATATCAATTTGTTATGTTAGGAAAATACATCTTTTTACAGGTGTTTTTCATTCTTTTTATCTGTCTAACCACTGCCACTAAATTTTAATATCCAAGACATGGTGCTCAGGTGCTGTCAATCAGCACGACTGCCTTGCCTTTGCTTCTGCCAATTTAAGCCAGCTGAGATGGTTTTTACAGCATTTTTAAAAAGTGATAGTGAAACATTTCCTTTGTGTTACCTTGAAAGGTTGCATCACATTTTATTTTTCTGAAAGTGATCGTAATGGAGTACGTGTCACCTAAAACTAATTATATCACCAGTTTGGACTTTTGAGCTGGTAGTATAGACCATATTGGGAAAAGATTTTAAAACTGCCTATGAGAGTTAGGAACCTGATCTCCGCTTCAAATCGATGCTAGACATTTACTTTCACCTGACACAATGATGGCAAAATGTTATATTGAAAATTTCCTCTGCACTCACAAGTCTCATTTAAGACTTGAGGAGTCTTGTGAAACATCTAAAGGACCTTGGTGAACCTCAAATTTGGAACTAACTTCTGGCATATACCCAACACATGCTTTGTCCACATATGTTGGGTCTCTTGTTTTTTTTTCTTTTTCCTAAAGTGTGGAGAATCTCATGGTTCGTGGTTCATTTCTCTTGCTCTTCTGCTTTTTACAGTTTCACAGAGCCATGGGAGCTCTGGCACTGAACCCAGACAAGGTCATGGCTGGAGGAACAAACCACACATGGGACTATGTTTCTTTTAAGCAGATGGTAGCCACATACTGCTGCACACAGACAGAGCTGTCTTGCTGTATCCATGTACAAATGTGATGATTGGGGCATTCTTCGGGCTCTGGAGAGAAGAAGATATAGATTCCTTCAAGCTGAGTAGGAAAAGAGGCCTCCGTTGTCCAGAAGCTGCTTTGTGGAAGATAATCACAGGCATCGCTACTGATACTATCTTTGCCTGAAAATAAAAAGCCTGATGTTTTTGCTTTTTAAAGCAAGCAAACAAAGAGCAGTTCTAGGAAGATGATTATTCTGAAGAGAGAATTTTGGAGTCAGGATCCTGAGCAATGCCTGTATACAGTCCCAGGTAGGCCATTTGTTTTGGAGATAGGATGCCTCTATATCTGGTTGGTTGGAAACTTCACAGTTCCCAGATCCAGACTATGGATCTGAATTTTACTTTAACAGGAAAAGTCCTAAAATGTGAGGTGTTGCACCATCTGGTTACAGACACACTGCTCATTTCTTCTGTGTCTGAACTTTATTATTTCCTTACATCGAAAAAAATGCCTAAATTTTCAGTAGTTATTTATCAAGCTAATAAAGCAAAACAGCCAGGCTAAATTGCCATGCAATACAAAGAAAAGGAAAGTTTTTCCAGTTGGCTGAAAGGACCTTTTGATTTAGGGCTAAGGATAGCTGCCATTTTCTAAGTGTGGTAGAAATGTCATTAGCCGAAAGTCCAGTCCTCTAAATTTAAAACAGCTGGGGACTAATTTGTCATGAAGGGCCATCGTTAAGATCCACACATTTTTTTCTTATTTTTTTTTTCATACTGGCTGATAAACATGAAAACTGCATATAAAATTGCCTGTCTGATTTCTGACATGCCCCACATATATTTTATTCACCAAGGTCTTATTCTATCTAATCTGACAAGAGTCCAGACCACTTTATGTATAATAAATAAAGGCGTTTGTGGCATAACACAACCTTTGTTCCCATGCCCTCTTCTGTTTTTCTGAGTCTCATGGAATGTTGATGACTTTTGGACTTTTATATTGTTTTGCAGGTTTTTTTCTTGAGATAATTGTGCTCAGGTGGCTGAAGAAAAATACAATTATCTGACATGACAAGAAGCAGTTAGTTTGAATCCTAAATGAAATGTCAGTCAAAATAAATGACAATGTTATGGAGTGATAGTATCCTCATTATGACTAAGGATTGGACTGAATTTCCATTATGAAATGTTGATGATGGATACAAGACTTTCAGATTATGAAAGGCAACCTTTACAATCCTTACCTAGAGGTAAGCAAAATCCTCTTGCAGGTAGTGAGGGTACTCCCTCAGATGCTCTTGGGATGAAGGAAGCACAAGGGGCTTAATGAAATTTTCAGGTTCTCTTTAGGTCAAAGACAGTGCTGTAATTCATATTCATCTGGGTGTGATATAATGTTCATTCAGCAGCCACATAAGGTTATATATGTGTGTGCTGTGTTAGAACCTTGTCTGAATATTTAATGTTGTGCAGGACTTTTGTATTGGCCCTTCCAAAAGAGATATTTGACTTAGTGAAATTCTAGCATGTTCTAGCAGTATAAAAAAATCTCAGCATTGCCGTGATCACAGCAAACTTCAACTGATAAGTATACCATTGTGTATCTACAGATTTCTTATAAATGTTTTCAGTAACATTTTATTATTTTTAACTAGGCACCACTGGGTCACTTTACATCTGTTATATAAACATGGAACAGACCTGGAACAAACATTGAGATTGGTTGTGTCTTGCTTCCCATCCATAAAAGTGTCTGTGACTGAGAAACAGAGAACCAGGACCAATGATTTTTTCCCAGCAGGCTTGGCAACCCCACAGTGCCACGTGTGTCTCTGAGCCTTACAATTATTACCTACAAATTAGGCATGTAATAAATCTTCATATAACTTCTATAGATACTTAAGATTGTAATCAGGAAGAATTCCTCCTTCAGCATTATAGTCATAATGTTTTCTCTTGTTGCTAGAATTTAAATTATATTGTCCTTACTGTTAGAAAAAGGATTCCAGCTTTAATACGCAGTAGGTTGAGGCATTGATGGTGATAATGCTGAGTTCTCTGGTATGGGCTGAAAGCAATTCCAGACAAGGTTTTCATTATGAAAGTGTTAGCCATCATGAGGTGCTCAAAGACTGTACAGGTTGAGAAGTATTCAAGGTAGAGATATAAAATTAATAAGCTGGTTAATGACAAATGATGTCTTGGTGCCAGCTATCCAATGCAACTGGGAATAGGTTTTTGATTTGGACTGTGGGATCATTGTAGTTCTTTATAAGTTTGTGCTCTCTTGGAAACTTTCCCTACCCCTGTACTGCTCTAAAAAATCTAAATGGAAAACTCAGTTTTTCAGGCTGGAGCCATCCAGCCTTTGGAATTACTAGCTGCATGTGTTTGGGAGCCAAATATTTCAAATATTTTCTCCCACTTAAACAACCTGGGATTAATTGCCATGTTTGATGACCATAGCCACTCTCTCCTTTCTTTCCTGTACCCAGAACAGCACTGCTGAAAGGTGTATACAGCCTTTCATATCCCATCTCATCAGGAGTGATTCCACCTGCTTTTGACATTATTGTCACCATTAGCAATGGTGATGACATCTCTTTGGAGGCATGCCCTGTGATTAGGTCTATTTGGACCCATTAGCAAGGTTTAAGGAATTGTACAACCTACTTCCCTGCTCAGACTCCCTTGTTACATATTACCCATCTGGCTTGGTAGAAGCTGCCTCCCAACAGTTTTCATAACTATGCCAAATTTCTGTTCCCATGGAAACTGTTTTAAGAGTGCTTTAAAATTTGAGAGGCGTATCATTTGCTATCTAGAATGGCTCATATTTCCATTTTCTTCAGTCTTTATACTTCCTTTCCTTTTATTACTGGTGAGTGTTTCCGCTTGTCCTGAACAAGGGGAAAATCATGAGTTTTGGACACCAGTGTTGTATCTCAATTTCTGCATTTTATGTTGTGAAGAACAACCCTTAAAGGGTTTACAGTTGCTTTATTGCGTCTTTTAAGAGACAGCAAGGAAATTGCACACATTAATAGAAGGCAGAAGAGTTACAACTTCAAAAAGATGTAGTTTTACTTTCTTTACAGGGGATTTTGAAGACCATTAAAAATATTTTTACCATCAATGATTAGATAGGTTTATTAAATATGAAAGGAATTGTTCTGATGGTATCTCAAAGCATATGTAGTGACTATGCATGTATAGAGCTTACAGGAGTTATGCAGGCCCATTTTCCAAAAAGATTTTCAAAAGTATTCAGCTTTGAAAGGTGTTACCTTCCAGTTCTATAAAACTTTGTTTTCCATTCACTGGAAACTGATCTGATGCATTTGTTAAATATTTTCTAGAAAGAGATTAAATGTCACACTTTCTGAGATCTCCTCAACCATTGCCCTACACCAATAATAATCCCATCCCAGATTCCACTCACGTAGCCACAGGCTTGGGACTAAAGAGCAGAGAAAAACATACAGATTTCAAGGATGTCTTTCACTCATGAAGAGAGCAAAGGTTTTGAATATTTCTGCACTTATGTGTTGCCATAAGATGTTATTTGTAGTATGCCATAAAAATGTCATGTGTCTTCTACTGTCTGTTGACACATTTTCTGTGAATTATTTACTTATATGCAGACTTCAGAGAAGACTCTGTGAGGAATAGGAGGGCAGAGGTAACCTGTCATGACAGCATCTCTATTTGGACTCAATATCAAAAGGGTTTAAGATGTGATATATTTCCTAAGAAACATAAAAAATGTTGTTCACTGCTAGAACAAAGGTGTGCTTAGTGGGCAGAATACTAATTTCTAGGCCATTATTGTTTCCAGAACCTTAGTTCTTCCTGTAGAAGCCTTCTTTCAGAAAAGCACTTAATCAAGGAGATGAATTAGAGCTCAATTAAAAGGTGCTATGGGTCTTATGTATGTGTTTAAATATTTTCATGAGCAGTGATGAAATTAGGAATCATAAAGCTTTTGCTAAAGCTCCAATTGTTTGAGCAATCTGTTCTATATACTGCTTTCATTAAGGATGCACATGGGAAATCATAGGCATATTGGCTTTGTAAAGGTTTCAAAAGCTGATTTACTCTTTGCTTTAGCTAGAAAAAACAGACAAAACAAAGTACTTTTCTTTTTTTTTTTTTTTTTTTTTTTTTTTTTTTTTTTTTTTTTTTTTTTTTTTTTGCCTGTAGTGTCTTCTAATAAGAGCTGAGTTTTTTCCTTCCTTTCTTTCTGGCATGATTTCTTTTACAGTCAAATTTCTGCTCTCTTCTGTTCTGGTCTTCTTCCACAAAAAGGCTAAGAAACCTGCCTGTTGTAAACCTCATTTTATGGAGAGATTCAGAGACCAGCCACACTGTAGTTACATTTTCCCTCAAGACAGTAGTACTTAAATCCCTTTTCTAAAAGATCGTAATCTAAATATGCTTTACCCTCAGCTCTTTCTTGAGAGTCTTACCCCCTAAATAAATTATAACAAAAATGGAGAGGTATCATTGTTTAGCACAAGATACCAATAGAAAGGCAGAAGAGAAAACAGTGAAGATGCAAGATCAAAATTGAGTTTGCATACTGAAGAAGAGAGTCTCTCATCTCAGACAAAAATAAGTTGTACCAGGAGTTTCTCAAGTCATCAAATTGGTACATCAAACTAAAGGTCAACAACTGCTATTTAATCTGGTAGGAAGTCAGGGTCTGATATAAATCTGAAGGGCAACACAATACATATAATTATTAACCTTTAAAAAATTTGTGTAAACAGGGAAAAATAATGATTCCAACAACCCCTGAGTAAAATTAGTTATTTTCATGCCCCACCACAAAATGTTAAGAACACGTAAGTCTGAGAAGAATGTAAAATCAAACCTTTTTCAACACATTTGGAAATTGAGAAAAACTATGTGAACTATTTATTGGACAACAGCTTTAAATCCCTTGGAAAAAAAACCCACTAACTTCATGGAGCTTTAAATATGTGTAATTAACAGAATGAGACAGGAACTCTTAAATAACAGGTGCAAACAATTAAGTAATCACTCAGGCTGTTGTGAAAGATAAGATTTATATAAGATCCATCCTGACTCTTTGCAGTTTTATTGAGGAAAATTACAAGAAAGAGATGGATCCTTAAAAATGCAGTATATGCCCTTTTTAACTGGGACAGGGGAACATATGTCAACACCACTTGTTATCTCCAGGAACAGGTAGAGGGCAGGAGATGATTCAGGGTCCAAGGGGAGATGCACAGCTTGTGCTTCTGCATCTCTTCCTACCATGTCTTATAGGCATTCCAAGCATGTCTTATATGGCTGTTCAAATTTAGGAGAAAGAGAAAGAAAATGAAGAACAATAAAGTCCCAAAATACCTAAAAAATAATTTTTCCATAAAAGTACAGGAAGAACAAGTGTGGGAAGAAAACCCAGTTGGTGAACCCCAGTTGTGAGTCAAGATTGGTTACACAGCCTGGTGGGCATTACCAGAGGGCATCATTTCTGAGCTGTTCATGTGGGAAGCGCCCAAGAGCAGGGAGAAGCATCTAAATGAAAAAGGTAATTGATGGACTTGTTATAAGGCAAAAAAACCACAGCATGCATCTGAAAGAAGTGAAAAAATGTCATTCTAAATTTAAATTGCAGTTTACAGACTTTATAGTCCCTTTCCTATGCTGCAGAGGTATTTGCTTTAAAAAAATATTAAAAGATACAAAATTGTAATAAAATCAGTTCATATGAGAATAGTTGAGAAATTCTTGGTAATATACAAATGCACAGGAAGATCACCCAAGTGTGAAAATTAAATTAAGAATAAAAGTTGGGGGAAGGAGGAATACTTCCAGCTAAGGTTAAGCTAGAAAATATTCTTTAGAGTAAAGTGGGGGAATTATTGCAATCACTAAGGCTTGGTTGGCACATTGGTGAGAGAAAGGAAAAAAACAAGCTACACTATATTTTTAGTAGGAAAAATGTCTTTGGGAACCTTCCTTTCAGAACTGACTGCTGTTCTCATGAATTCATGTCCTCATGTGCTGCTTTGATGCAGTAATGAATGCCCAGCAAATGGGATCATTCATATTGCACAGCACAGGCCCTCCAACTGTGTATGGAGACATTCTCCTAGAGACCTTTGTATTTCACTATCAAAAAGCAAAAGTGAACATATATAATAACAGGATAAATGTATAGGTCCCACAGTGGGTGAGCACTTGGAAAGGGTGTTCTGAGCAACACCCATGAGAGATGTCTCTCTGTGGTATATGAACAATGCAGATCCCTGACTGTGTTCCAGCTTTGGTGGCAATCACTAGATCTTCAGAGCAACACAAGCCTTTGCTTGTAGGAGTCAAAGGGGTTCCTAAGTTATCAATATGTGTATGCACTCTATTATCAGTATGCAGGGATGATGCTTCAACTGTGGGCAGTTTCTTACCATTTTTAGCAGAAACACAAAAACCAGTTCAATTTTCCCTAGAAGAATCAGTTGTTCCATCTCAGCTGTATGCTATATTATGAAGGGGAGGTCGGATATTGGGAACGAAGACCTCTCCCCTACGCATGGGTACTATACACACCAGTTCTCTTCTGTTTCCCTGCAGTGGGGCAGACATGTAGTAGGAGTTTGTGTGATGAATAGCAATCTGGCTGTTCTGGAGCCCTCTTTCTTGACTTTTGGAAAGCGAGAGCTGATTTCCACATTCTGCTTCTTCCTCTATTGGCTTCAGCAAAACTCTTAAGCAAAAGCAGCCCAGTGCCCTTGGAGCAGCAGTGGTGGTTGTGGCTGTGCAATGGAAGGCGTGGAGGGTTGTTAGGATCTGACAGGATACTCTGCGCTGAGAGTAAGAGAATTAATCACTAAAGCCAACACTGCTGGGCATGCTGACTATTTACTATCAGGGTTCACACCCCAAGCCTGAAAAGCCTTGCAAAGGTTTAACTTTGTAGACTACCTTATCCTGCTGTAGCATGGACTGGCCATTTAAATACGTGTAATGTTTTGAAGGATCAGAGCATTCATTCCCAACAGCTACAACTGCTGCCAGAGGAAACAGCAGTGCAGTAGTCAGAGATTAAGATTCAGAAGATGACATGCCAGCAAGAGAGGAAAAATAAAGGGATTCAGAGCTACTTAAAATGGTTTCTCCTTCCATTTGAAGCAGCCTTTATCCTGTTTGTGTTTGGATGTGTCTTACAAAATGCAAATCTGGCCAAAGATCTGGATTCCAATATGTAGAAGACATGAATCACAGCTTTAACCCATTCCTCGAGTAGAAGTGCTATTAATATGTCAGCATGTTTACCTTCCAAATTTTTTATTTGTTTAGATACATTTCATGTAATTATCATAGTTGTAGCAATTAAAGAATAGAAGTTTTCTCATTTAAAGGATCATAAGTATCATTAGGGGTGGTCGTAAGCATAATCTAGGAGCAAAGACTCGGAAATATTGTTAGTCTACCGAAAAAGAATGCATTATCATACTGCAATTACATAATCATGAGTGCAAGTGTATGACAAATGGCTTGGAATAAATTGTGGGTAGAAACCACTTCCAAATAAGAAAAAACCTCTCATAGGTAGCATATCTAATTGCTTATATGCCCTACCAATCCCTATGGAATAGATGCACAGGAAAGAATTAAGTATTTGCATCAGCTGCTCTGAATTCAACACATAAAAAGGAAAACTGAAAATGAGATAGAAGAAAAAAACAGAAGTGCCATGAAACCACAAAAATATATGTTCACAGTATATTATTTTGGTGATTTGATTGTGACATAACTGCCCTCTTTGTGTGCTGATGGATTTAGCTGTAGGGGGCTATTCTAAGCAAAGTTGAAGCTATGTAGTAGCTATGATAGGATATGACAGTGATTAAAAAATATTTAAAATTTAAGGAAATAAAGTAACATTTCTCTTTTTTTTTTGTGCCAAAGAAAGACTTTTATGAATAGCTTTTTCTGTGGGCCACAATAAGAGGTTCCAAATATGGGTTTCAATTTTTTTGTTTACAGACACATTCGGTCACCAAAAGTCCCCAAACGAAGTGCCCTACTTGTCACTCCTGCCTCAGGTGTGAAAGTTAAGAAAGTAGAAGTAGCCTCTTCTCTTTATCACTCCACGTACCTGGTCAGACACCTTTTTCCTTGGGAATGTGTCTCATGGCAAGCAGGTGACTCTCTAGAACAGGGCAAAAGGATGCTTTATATATGGAAACGTTTAGAATGAACAGCTTAATTTCCAGGCATCAGCTTCATACAGTGCTTGAATAGGGAGGTCTGATTGTGATGGTAGGAGTGGAATAAATATCAGACTCCTGTCCAGAGCAAAATACTGATCCCAGGTGAGCATCCAGCCCCATGAACCTTCTGTGCCAGCTGGACAATGTCAGTAATGCCATTTCCCAAAAGGTGATACAGATACATGCCAAGATTCAGCCTTTGGCTCTCTCTGCCTGTGGGGCCAGCCAACTTTTCCATCTGGTCACTACATGGTAGTATTGGAACTGGTGTAGAAGAAGCTAATGGCAGTCGGCTACCCACTGAAGATTGTCACGTGTGTTTTCTGAAATTCAGTTCTAACACCCATAAGCTTCCTACAGCACTATCTGGGAACTGGGAAGTGTTTGGCTTCCTTGTATATCACTTTTCCAAGCTGAAAGAATTACAGATAAACATGAGCAAACAGAAGGAAAGAATTATCCACTATAAAAAAAAAAATAATAAGAAATGCAAAGCAGAGAACCGTGCAAGACTCTAAGATGATTCTGAATTCCCCCTAACTTTGATTTCAGCACAATGAGTTTCAAGGACACTGAGTTCTGATGAGTTTGGAGTTTGCATGAACATAAAACCACAATGCAAAACCAATTTGACTACTGAGTCTCACCTGGATTAATTTCAGAACCTTATGAAATGGCAAATTTAGCATGTTTTGACAGCCAGGGTTGTAAAATGAGCAAGATTTAATTGTAACTGGATGTTAGGTTGAAATTCCTGTAAAATCAAGAATGAACAGGAGATGTCTTTATGTGGTTTCATATATTATTACCCACATGATGGATTTTTATTACTGATATCAGAATACTTTAGGACACTTCATGTTTTCAAATAAGATCAATACACAGAATATACTGGCACAGTCTAGAAATGATGTTTTCAAAATAAATGTCCTGATTCACATTGTTTTAGCTGAAAGATAGAGTGACACTAAAGTCAGATATTGTATACTTCTATTCTTTGATATTTTGAAGCCTGGGAAGAGGCTGGAAGAGAACAAATGGAGGCAGTGGTGAGTTTTTTAGCCTCGTTTTCTTACTGCTCTGTGACATTGAATTCTGAGGTGTTGTTCAAGTTGTATTTTCAAGTGAGAGGCTGTGTTTGCTGTGACATCATTGCCACTGAAATAATATGTTATGCAACATCTTTTTATAAGCTCTTAAAGAAAAAAAATCCTCTCTGAAATTTAATTGAGGGTTTGATTTATACATCAGATAACAAAAAAAAATTAACCTTTCCATGTCTTTATTCTGCCTTAAGCTGTGTTTGATTTAGTTGATTGCCTCATTGCATGTTCTGTGAGTAGCTGGCAGTCTCTTGCTCCTGTACCCAGCTGAAGGAAAGAAGAATTTAAGCCTACATTTGTCAGACAAGCCTACCAGTGCTTGTTTGAGCCTCTTGTGTACAACTCACATCAGCCACGATAATCTCTCTAATGTGATGGAAATTACTTCACCTGACAAAATCTGCTTTTGGCAAGGTTACCAGAATGAAAAGTGACTGACTGTGAAAGCATGAATAGGATCTGAAGCCATATGTCTCCAAATACTTTAAGGAACTCACACTGTAAAGAAGAATGAAAAGGACAGACTGCATGAGGGGTCAGGAAGATGAAGCCAGACAATTTTATGCCAGCACTGTGCTGATTTCAGGGGTAGCCTCACACCAAAGTGTTCAGCTGGAAACAATACATGCCTGGTTTCAGGCATTGTGCTTCCCTCCAGCACTCAGGAGTCCAGAACTCAATGGAAGTAGTTCTTTGGTGCAGCACCACCAACAGAGCCAGTCAAAACCAGTGGCATTGTGCAAACCTGTCTCTAGGTGTTCTTCTAAAAACAGTTTGTGAATGCTGGGTGGCCTCACAATTAGAAGGGAAAAAAAGAGAATAAAAATGGCTGAATGCTTCAGACTTCAATGTACAAAATTATGTTTAAATGCCAAGTACATCTCTATTGAGATGTAAGCTTTGTACCTGGACAAAGTGAGGCAACTTCTGCTTTCTCCAAGGACTGCACAGATCACTTTAGTCCATACTGCTGGCTGGAGTATCTTCGATAATAATACGAATCACAGAGTCAGACTACTTTAGGTGGCAAGGGATCTTTAAAGGTCATATAGACCAACATCTCTGCACTGAGCAGCACATGATCTTATAATTTGTCTCTTGTCCATTGCTGAGTGCCAGAAAGCATGGGGTACAAGTTACTCCTGCTCATACTACCTTCCAGCTGTCCCAGAATATGCAATATTCAAAGTTCCATGTGGCAAGGGAAAAGAGCTGGGGTTTTTTTCCCCTCTCTGGAATGGTTGGGAGAAGCTCCAGGGCTTATTTAATTATTTTTGTTCTGCAGTTGTACTGTCCATAAGTAGCTTGATCTTGCACCGTGGATTAAAATGGGATTTCTCTTTTATTTATGACAGAAAACAATCAAGTTGTCTATAACAATTCATGCTGGGATGAAACAATTTGTTGGGATTTTTTTTTTTCCAGTTATACCTGAGAAGGCAACACATGTGATGACAGTTTGGTGGTTTGATGTATGGGGAAATGTATAGGTCAGTACTTGGCTCTGCAAATCCCATTTGTTTAAGCCCTTCACATTGGATAAGTGACTATTTCATGATCTACCAGCTCCCAAGTAGGTATGTGAACCAGGAGAATCACAGGCTGTACATATTATTTGGTGTTTCTACATAGTATTTTTGAAGATAGGTGTATTACCCTCTGAAATTATGAGAGTTCTTGTGACTTCCCCTAGTGTGGCAACAAGCCCAGCTCAGAGCACTACTCTCCCAGCACAGCTTGGCCTCAGTGTCAGGACAAATGCATTCACAACTTCCGGCTGATTCCAATCACAAGAAAATCTTCTGCTGAAAATTGTCTGCTGAATGGTGGGTAGACATTCCAATAATAGTAGCGTGCAGTAAATATTAACATGCAGCAACAGTTCTTGAGATAGTTTTGCTGGAAGTGCCTGAATATTGAGATTATAGATTTAGGCAAAGAGATGTTTGTTCATTTGACTTAGTCACCCTCCCCCCGCTTTTTTTGAGTGTGTGGCTAAGAAGGGCAGACAGAAGGGTGATTTTCACGCTACAAATGTAAATATGTGACCCTTAAAAAAGCTTTTACAAAAACTGCTCTATTAGTCCAGCACTGAGTCTTATCTTGTCCAATATCCTATCTGCAGCTCCAAGCAGAGACACCAAAACAAAGAATGCCATACTTATACTGTGCATAGAGTGATTCTTCTCTGCTTCTAATTTCTGCCAATCACTGGTCTGGGGATGGAGGAAGAGAGATGATGATTTTGACACTTTGGATGAAGGAAATGTGACGTTGACCTACTTCTTATAATAAGGACTTTATATTTTCAGCTTGCTTGTGATTTTGCTCAAAAGTTCAAAGGTTAAAAGTGTATGGAAAATAGAAGGTTAGAACACTGACCTTGAATAAAGAGAAAGGAAAGCTACATCTTTACTGATGGTTGATTGTAATAGTGTCATGTTTTTGTTGGCATTGTTAAAAACAAAGCCAATAAACCCTCTCTTCCCCAAAAGTGCAGAGTGAGTCATTCCTAGTATTTATATTTGATACCTGAAGTCTCTAAGTTCCCTTATTTATATGCTGAATTAAATGTATAGTAGCTATTTTTTAAGCCTTCTATAGTTACAGATCACCTGTGTGCTTGGCTTCTGGGTCTTATTTTGCAGACAATTTTTGATACAGTTCAAGCAAGATCACCTGTATTAGTCCAATTTTCTGTACTTGTTTCTGTAACACTTGCATGGTTTTTCCAATAAGATGCCATGAAGTCCACAATTCTCTGAGTGTATTTGAATGTAACATAAATTGGTTACACTTATCACATATTAGGAATTGCATAGTGTTTTGTAGATTTAGGCTAATAACTGTGCTAGTATTATCTATTAATCATTCTCCAGTAGCTCCATAGAAGACCAGAGCTTTTTTCCTGCTACATGCTGTAAAAGTTTGGTGAAAATAGGGCAAATTTGGTTTTCCTAAAGCACAAACAGTATTGAGCAGTTGCCTTCTGGTGGGTGAATCTTGTTTTAAACTGCAAAGGAATATATTTTCAAAAATTTGAATGTTATTTTGTGATTTTTTATTTCTATATCTCTTCCTGTATGTTTTTTTCATCTTTTTGCTGTCTGATGCATTAACTACTGTTTCATTTTAATGATGAGAACAGCAGGATCACAAGTATCAGTATTTTTTCTGAAGTAGTGATATTAGATGTCAATTTTTCTGTTTGCTTACCAAATAGATGGAGACTGGCAGATTTTGTGCCTTCAACCTGTGGTTTTACTTTGATCCTGAGACTCAGTACTGCTCAGGAGTCCTGTCTTCCTTGTTACTCTGTTGTTTCTTTCACCCAGTGGATTTTCAGGTTGTAGAACCAGAGGCATAGAAAGATGGTGTTGAACATATGTGGCTTAGAGCATCTGTCATTCTTTTCATTTCCACTTCTGTACTCATCTTTTATAAACTAAAGGCTTCTAAAGAACACACAGTAACAGTAGAAACCACAAATGTAAAAATACACTTTTCTGTTCTTTTCCTTTTCAAGTAAGAAGTACAAATGAAGCAGATGTGATATCATGATCTGAAATTTGGTCTGGGTAATCAGCAGATTGTCAAATGTTTCCATTGGACTGAAGTATCATCTGCCCTACAAGGGCGTGAAAGAATATGTATCTTTGTAAATGAATTGTAAAGTAGGTGTGAATCAAACGGACTTCATAACATCATTTTTCTGTTTGATAGTGTTACAGCAGCAAACATAGTAAAACCAAAAGATGGATATAACCATCAGTCTGATTTTCTGAGGTTGTAATCCTGAAAAATTAAACCATCAAGCAAAGAAATTTTTCACGAGATTTCTGTATATCTACAAACAGCTCTTAAATTAATACTACAAATAGTTCAGATCAGGGATTTAATGCAGCAGAAATATCCAGATCAAAGTAATTCATATTATATAGTCTAGATGAAACATCTGAATAATAGTGAAGAGTTGTGCGTACTTATGCAGCATCTACCTTGCCTGTTAACTTGTTAAATGTACTTAAATTCAGATTTCTTATTGGTACACTTGGACTAGCAAGAATGTGATTTTTATTGTTTTATCTTTATGCTAAAAAGGATCATTACAAAGCCCTTAATGTTTCTTGAGCATGTAGAAAACACCACTATCAGAAAGATACCTTTCCAACTTTAAAAGGTACACCCCTATTCACTGTAAGGGAATAAGCTCTTTCAGTGTACAGAAAACCAAGATGTAGCACGTGAGCTGTCACTCTGGGATGGAGCCACGGTGCTTTGCTGAGCATTTCCTTTCTCCCCATCTGCAGTATCCTTTCCTCAAAGCAGAGGCTGCTCTCTGTCAGGTGAGAGAGGAAAGAGGACATGGCCACCTGCCTTAGCTGACACAGCACAATTAGCCCAGCTAATGAACTGTCACAGGATGACAAACACGATATGTAATGGCCATAGTAGTTTCTAAGGCTTTTTTAGCAGGCTAATTGCTAAAAGATCCGGGCTTTTGGTGTGTTCCTAGGCCGTGTCAATGAGGCACCATCTCCTGGCTTGACACTAACAAGTCCTACTGCACCATCTCTGTCGGCACTTCTTCCCCTGTGGAGAAAGCAATGCCCTCCTCACAGGGCCAGGTTAGAATTCAAAGACCACAGCATCCTCTGGGTGCTGTGAGGGCTGCCAGCTCCCAGCTGGGATTGACACCAGTGTGCAAAGGGAGCAGTGCAGGCACTGCTCTCCAGCTGCCAAGGAAGCCCAGCCAGACCGTGGCCAAGCAAACCCAGGGTCACAAAGGGCTCCCTGGGGCCTCTCTTGCTGGGACTGAGGGACCCCATGGCACGTGTCTTACACTTTCCTGAGTAAAATGTGATGCCCTAATGTTGTGCTAGTGCGTAGGGAAGCATTATTGCTCATGCCACAGGCATCTTTCACTCAGCTGCACTAAAATGATTTTGAGAAAAGAGCATGTCTAATTGAGAGCAGAAAATAAAATACATTCTCCTAGACAAAATTTCTATTAATCAAAACTTAAAAATAATACTAGTAAAGAAATACATGGATATATTCCATTTTAATCTTTATTTTAATCATATGCTAAGCAAAGGTTAGGTTGTGATTTGCTTTGAATATGGAATTCTGAACTACTTTATCTTTTCTCTAGATAGGAATAAAAAGTATGTTTTGCCAGAGGACTGGGTTTTTTTCCTCCTCTTTTTGCACAGCAATTTTTAAGCAAATAGAATTACTCTAAATGCTGGGACATATTAATGGCATATGCCAACATTTTAAAGAAAAAAAAATCAAATTGTCCTTTGAAAAAAGCACAGTGAAATCAGTGGAGATTAATTAATAAGAATTAATCTGGCCTAGTAAATCCTAAGGGAATAAGTATTCAAAAAGAATATCCCATTAACCTTAAGTTAAATAGATTTTAGCAGAAAATTAATTTTTAATTTCCCAAAAAATTTCATAATATTCCTGGTTCAGAATTAAATTTTAAAAAATGTAATTTTTAACAAACAAATTAAAACTATTGAAGGGGATTAATTAAAATATTTTTGCATTATAAGAACAAAATATTTAATTATATTTTGTCTTTTCAGGGCATTTGTTCTTTTTAAAAAAGTAAGTTGTTTGATTTGTTGTAAATAATTCATATGGAAAAATGAAAATGTCAGTTTTAAAGTCCTCTTTTTATCTTTTGAATACAGTTTCAACAGGATTAGCATTAAATTTTTAATATATATTTTGTCAAAATAACAATGTTTTTGATCAGATTTTGTTTTAAATTGTTAGAGATTTAGTGACTGGATTTTATTATATAAACCAATCAGGTCTGATCTCTATTTTAGGACTTTTATTTTTGTTTATAGAATCTGTCAAAAAAAACGACCATAAATGCTCATTTTTTGTAAAATGGCAATTATTTTAGGAACGTTGACCTCTGAGATAATGGGCCAAGTTTTCAGCTGATGTCAACTGATGTCAGTTCGCAAAAGACAAAGCCTCTGACCCTGAGTTGTTTAGGGCTTGGTATCCTGGAATTTCAAATAAATGTCAGTGGATTTTCTGATGAAACCTCTTTATTCCTTGAGAGTTGGTTGTAATTCATATAAATATACACTCTGTCAAAAAAATAGAATGACTGATTTGGCACAGAGGTGCTGTTACAGTAATAAATGTCACAGACTTCATTCTCGGTGCAAAAGGAGCTGGGCAATCAATGCTGCTGCAGAAATTCCCAGCCTGTGGTCTGGGGAGAACCAGCTGGGCAAAGGGAGCTGACTCTCCTGGTTTCAGGCTGACAAAAGACATTAAAAACATAACTAAAATAAATTGCTCCCCTTTTGCTTCTAAGCAGTTGCTGCAGTTGTCACAGGCTTATTATGCAGCTACAAAGAGTAAAGGAGAAAAATATCCACAAGCTTGTGTGTCAGCATTGCTGGCTGGAAAATGTGAGGAATTCTGTACTTTTAGGCCACCTTTGTTTATGCCGATGACATTTCACTTTCTAACACTGAAACCCCAAACTGAAATTGCTGTGTGTTCCTGTTAGGTAACTCAAGCTTCTTAATAAGCTCGATGCAGAATGAGGCTGCAAGAGGCTTCATTTATAAATGAGTATGTTTTTCCCGTGGAAGACTTTGTCAGCAGTTTTAAGGGTGCCTATAAACACAAAATGGATCTTTACCTAATGAGTTACTTTTCTTCCTTCTTGTTCTTTGTTTTCTGCATTGGCTATCTGCCTTGTAAAGAAGTTGTTTCCACCACTGGGTGTTATATCAGATTGATAAGCCATCCAACAGATATCTGAGATTTGCTGTTAAAGATGATGTTACCAGTTTTTTTACTTCTGAGAGCTTTTCCCACTTTTACTTCCCTGAGTGATGCTGGGGGAAAAAAAAAGCAGGTTTAGGGTGAAGAAAATAAAAAAAAAGCCTTTAATGTAAACATGAGTATTCATGGATGTCCCATCACCACTTTTAGTATCCAGAAAAGTTGGGTGCTCAAATGTAGACTTTTGAATTTACATGGGACTCTAAATAAAGCTTATCATCAATGGAGCTCTCTTCTCAACATCTGCAGAGTTTCCATACCCAGATGTGGGCCTAGTCAATTGTTTCCATTATACCCATTTCCTCTATATTGAAGAACTTGACATTATCTCCTGTTTTGCATCTTCCCAGCTGTTGTTAGCAGGGTTCTGTGAGCACTGGATGCTGTGAATCATTATCTGACCTACTTTTAATCAGCTTTTATCTGGTGCCTTGTGGCTTCTTTAGAATATGAGCTTTCCTCTGTGTGCCTCTCTCACTCTTTCTCTCTGCTTAGTTTTCAAAGATGTTTTCCTCCAAAATATTAGTGGGAACCAGAGGGACAACAACATCAAAGTCAGTACATATTTTCTTTGTTTTTCCAGATGTATTTGCCCTTAGTCATTTTGAAATGGCTAGTTGATAATTATAAGAGATGTTATAAGGAAAATATCATAAGGTAAGTTACTTGGCAAGTGGAAGTACTTTGTGATTTTAATGCTGCCTTCATGAACAGAATCACATATACAGACCTAAGGCTCAGGTTATGTTGACTCTGTAGTCTTAGAGCTGATGTATACTTAGGTACAGGCCAGTCTTTGTAAGTTGCTGATAACTGAAAAAGCTCATGCTCTGCAATGAATAATTCTGTTGGTATAGTCTGTTAATATTGTTAGCAAAGCTCATATGTGTCTCTGTCCAATGCACCCCATCACAAGAGCTTGCTATCAGCATTTCTTAGCTTTTCTAAACTTGTCACTCAGTAAGAAAATTGCATTGTCAGGTATCTGCCCAAGGCTGCATTTTTTTTTGTGTCAACCAGAATGATTCAGCTATTTTGAGGGAATGACTTTAGTAGAAAATATGTTTCCTCCTCCTTGAATAAATAGGTCGAGACAGTCATCTAATGCCTACATCTTTAGGTAGGCATTAGAAACTTAGCTGAAGTGTTCCTCTGATGGTAGAGAAGTACCTTCTCTTGTCTTCATTAGGAAAAATAATGGTTTAATTTTGTTAAATTATTAATCTATTGCAGAAAATAAAATCAGTTCAAGTAGACTACACAGACCTTGTTCCAGCCCAAGGAACCAGGAGCAGAGGACATGGTTCTCCTGCTTTATGTAATGCAAAATGAGGTGTCAGTGGAAGAAAATACTGGAAAGAGATTTGGTTATATGGAAGATAGTAATACCGAAGACTAGTGAGAGAGAATAGTCATTCCTTGAAACCACAGATTACAGAGACAGGCATTAGCCGGATAGAAAAACTAGAATGGACTAAGGTAGGAAGCTGAGAATAGAGAAAAGGAGATAGAAAACACAGAGTTTGAACATGAATTTTGAGGAATTTGATCCCAAACTTCAGGATAATTCACACTGAGTTGTTTTCATGCTGGACCAACGTCCTGGCACTCAGCTATGTCTTGTGTCACACTTCACATCCCCAGTGCAGCAACTTCCATGCTTGGTTACTCCTTGGCCACCTTTCCCCGGCTGCATCTTCTGCCAAATGCAGTCTCCTGTGACATCCTCGCTCTGGCAGGGAGCTGAGCTGTCACAGCTGAATCCCTGCCATCCTGGGAAGCCGGGCTGCCCTGGTGTCCCTGGCTGCTGCGGGCAGGGAGGGCAGCGGCCCCGGCAGCTGCGGCCTCTCCCCATCTGCGCTGCTCGGCCTCCAGGGGACCTGCCCAGCCATGCCAGGGCAGCAGCAAGGAGAAGCTTCTGCCTAATTGAGCACTGCTCTCTCCTGAGCAGCCTCATCTGGGGAAAAAGCTTGGCAGGAGCCTCCAGCAGGCTGGATACCATGTCCCAGGACACCTTAAAATAGATCTCTTTAGACTTTATTGACTGTGCCTCGCGCAAACCTCGGAGTGAATCCAGGAGCCTTAATGTACTCATGGGCTTTTCTGTGGCCCTCAGCACTGTTGTTTCTGAATAACCAAGCAAAAGAAAGTCAAAATGAGGTTATACTGGCCACTTTGGGGACAGCATTTCCTAACTCATGTGTGTTTGACTCTATAACCCTAATAATGCTCTTGCAACATAAAGGGTTTTCCATGTCTGTGCCTACAGCTAAAGTGAGCTCATGTTGATATACCTGCATAAAACAGGGAACTGAGTTTATAGAATGCCTCTTGGGGCTTGTTTTTATAGTACATATGCTACTTACATGAAGACATGGTTGTTGGAACAAAAAGTTGCATGAAGTATATGATTGTCTTGGGTATATAATTAATATGACTGTAAACTTACTGCATAGTGAGGAACAGTTATAGTTCCCTATGTAACAGTATTTTAAAAATGAAGTTTTGTATTTTATCCACAAGCAGGATGTTACGGTAAAAATTAATCTATCTAGTTCTCAATTTGTGTCTATTCAAATGTGAATGAAATAAAGATTGGCATTTCATAACCATAATATGTTAATTTTGTAGCTGTGGCATGGTTAGAAATCAATGGCATAGACTTAGAACTGTTATTTTAAAGGGCTTTTATTAGGGTATTATTATTATTATTATCATCATCATCATTTTGTTCAATTTACTTATCTTTCTGGTTAAAGATTTCAGTGTAGATCTGTTACAGTTTGTGCTACTCTGGAGACAAGCATGCTTCTAAGAAACCAATCAACTATTTAGAAACCAGCAGCACTCCACAAGCTTCATCTCAAGACTATGTCTGTCTACAGAGCAGTGGTATATTATTAATTAAAATTTGATGGTGTTTCAAACATTACTAGTTGCCAGAGATACTTAATTCCTCCTCAGTAAGACTGATTCTATTAAGGAGAAAAGATGAAGAACTTGGAAGCAGACATGTTCCCAAGCAGATATGCTCCTGACAATTCAGTAACAAGATTTCTTCTCTATTAAAAGAAGAAAAAAGAACAAGGCAGGGAGGGGGGAAGAGGCAAACAGGCGCACAGCAGCTGTATAAATAAGGCTAACACTGGATTCAGTCGTGAAATCACATCAATGTAGGCCACCAGCTGCCTCTCCAGCTCACACAGGGAGCATGGCACACAGGCACTGCTCTCACTTTTCTCCCTCCCAGGTGGGTACACCCTGCCCTTTACAGTCCTTTACAATACAATGCTGCATTGCTCCTCCTGGTACACAGGTAAGGAAGATGCACTAGATTCCCTTTGGCTGTACCCATCTGGGAGTTTGCTGGACTTATAAATTCCATATTCACAGGTGCAAGTGTTTTATTTTATGAGCCTGCAGCATGCCACTTCCATGCAAGTGAAGGCACTGTCCCCGTAGCTCAGCTGCTGGTAAGGTAGCGTGACGTAACACTGCTGCAGAACTGACTGATCAAAAAGAAATCCTGACAAGCCTCATTGTGTATGTAAAAAAGAAAAATCCTAAAAAAGGAAGGTCTGTCTTTAGATAGTTTACAAAGTGTATTCCAGAGGAGAGACAATGAAATGGGAGTCTAATGCTATGTTTATTTACGTACTCCAAAGGTTCGTAATAAACATTGATTAGCTCCTCTAGAAGAATAAAAGGCATAAAATGTAAAACAGTCTTTCTAGAAGAATATACTTTGATAAAACACCTTGAATTAAGCTCGAGATGCAAAATAGTCTTCAAATGTGAATATGCTGCAGTAAGACTTATGGAAATCGCTCAGGGAGAAGCTTTTTGTGCTGCAAAAGAGAACAGCCTTTCATGGCTCTTACTTGTAGTTTAAATTAGTTTATTAAAAGGCTTCCTTTAGTTATATTGTCATTTAAATTATACTTTTCATTTGTAAGATATGTCCTGTCACTGAATCTCAGGGCATTTTCCTGCATTAATGAAGTCTCAATTCTGCCTTAACATTGGTGTTGTCTCTTTCAGTATGGATCCTGCCTTGCTGTGTTTGTGCATGTCATAGCATAACTGAGCCCTAATTTTTAGGCACCACACCAGCACTACTGTACTACAGATCATTGTCATCTGTAGCATCCATAGCAATGTTTTATAAATCACTCTGAGACAAATATTTTGGATTACCATTTTTGGCATTGAAGGAAGTGAATTGCCTTCTTCTCAAACAAGCACAAATGTAAAACTTACTCCAATATAATAATAATATAAACTTTTATAATATATAAATTGATGCTGACTGAGAGATTAGTAGGAGATGCATTGATGTGATAGAAATCTGGGAAATCACAGAAAAGATACAGTGAAATATACTTAATCCCTTGACATGAGAAACTTCACCAGTCACATGAAGCTTCTACCCGTCTGAAATGCAGGTGAAGTAGATGTGTTAAACGTGCCTTTATTCAGCTCACGCAATTACTGGTTGCATGGATTCCACCAGTCCACAATCATGGCTCTGACACTGGCTGTCACCAAAGACTGGGAGATCAGGAGTGGTTCTCATGAATGCCAGGCTTCCCACTTCCCTTATCTTCCGTTTCATCCTGTTGTCTTGTAGTTAACCCCTGTAATTTTGGTTTTGAAACTTCATTCTTCTTTCACAAAACTATATTTTATAGTATGTTGATGAAACATTTAAATAAAAGATCTACTTTTTAATCATGCTAAGGTCTTCATTCTTTATGTTCCTGTGGAAAAACACAGGTTTAAGAAACAAGGCAGGGAAAAAATTCAGTTGCTAGTTCTGAAATTTCCCTCCTTTTCCTGCATGATTCATCTTTTTATGACCACTCTTAGTTTCATCTGCTGTCACCATGTTCTCTTTTGTGTCTTCCTGGAATTTATCTAAACAGCTCATTTTATCCATTGCCTCTTTCCTTAGCCATTACAAATAAAAATTACGATACATTTTTGACATCTATATTTTATCATGATTGTCAGTCAAAGATATCAAAAACACTAAAGAAAATCTCACTGACTCAATAGACATTTTCTTGGAATGGCCCACAAGTGACCAGTTCTAGTTTTACAGCCATGTGAGCATGCAGTTGTCCTCCAGTGATTTCAGATGAACCATTTACATGTAAAAACTGTATGTTACTGTCACAAACTACTCTGATGTATCAGGGCAGAACTCAAGGGATAAGCAAGAGATATGATCCATTGAAAAGAGAAAAGAACTGTGTCTGCAGAGCTACTGTGGAGAGACTTGACAATTGCTGTAATTAGCACAAATACCTATTTTCTACCTGAATCTAATTCTGAATATGTACCTATCCAATCTTACATGAGCTACTATGTTGAAAGTTTCAATTAAATATGAAATCTTAAAATCAAGTAGGTATAAAAGTCATTTCTTGAATGATCTTCTCACTTTGTTGCTTGAGGCAAACATGTACGTAAACCTAGAATGTGTGTTTTGGCTAATCAGATAAAATTTTAAATTGTTGAAAGTCATTGAGACTTTTCCCTTAACGTTAGTCATGTGCAGTAGAATTAAATGAATAACCTTAATACAGACTTTAGAAAGATTATAAATTATGCAGTCTGGCACTCTGAGTTTAATTCTCTATGAAAAATAAAATGAGGTATTTTTAATATTTTTAATCTTTGTGAAAAAAGATTTTTATTTATTAGCCAAATGTTAAACAAATATCGAAGTTATTAAAACTCTATTTCTAAATTTGCTGTTCCTAAAAAATCAACACTTGAGAAATATCAAACTGTGAGACTTTGTATTTCAGTTCACCAGTAGATATGACTTCCTGAATCGTTTTAGAGTGGATATCACAATCTGCCTGGAATAAAGAAACTTTGGATTTGTGGTCTTTTCTGAAGCTCACAAGGTGACTGACTGGTGATGGTATCTGGGATAAAGGTTCTGCTATGCTGCCTTTCCTGGTCTGTTCAGTGAAGGGAGAATTGATAAGGGTCAGTCCCTGACCTACGTCCATGGTCTTGTAAACAAGAGGCAGTGAGTGGCTCTGCAGTTTGAACATACTACAGATCCAAAGAAAATGAAATATATCAGCAATAAGGGCATAATTATCTTGTGGAGAGTCATTGCAAGAAGGAAAGCTATGATTTTCGGCAAATGGCAGCCCAGAAGAAATCCCATGTTCTGCAAGCGAACAGATTTCTCTTACTCCCAGTGCTATGTACATTCTTTTTTAATGTCTGTGTATTTCCCTAATGCTGCACATGGCCACACTGATGCATGTTCATAGATTGTTCTCTTGGAGAGTTAATAGACAGTGTGTAGCATTAAATGAACCTTTCTTGTTCCTTACTGCGCTTTTGCTTAGGAAACAACCAAACAATTAAATGTAACAATTTTCGTCACTTCTTACACGCTGTATCCAATGCAAGATATCTGTTATTACAAGGAAAAACACATTTGCTGTAAGAAAAGCTGACATTTAAAAAAAAACCCAACAAATAATATCACCTGAAATGTGTGATTTACTTGTAAGGCCTTACAATCTAAGATTATCCATTTCTATCATTAAACCTCTTTATAGTCCAGTGTGCAGAGAACATCACCATAAATATTTATTCTTTAAGTTTGAAACAAACTGTCTTGCATTCTAAAATAGTCACATTAGCGATTCTATTAAGCTGCCTTGTGTGGCTTAGCACAACATTGAACTGTTTTACTGCATGGCTTTGTGAAATTGATATATATTGGGCTGAGACATGATCATTGTGAAATAGAAAGAAATATGTAAGTAGGTAAGGTAAAAAGAGGCTGAAAAAGTAAAAATGGAAAAGTTCCTTTTCATTCGTAAAAGTAACAAGCTCACCTAATTTTAAACAGCTGAGATATTTATGGAAGAGTAACAATGCCTTCTGATTTTGACACCTGTGCTAGAAATAATGTAATAAATGAACATTAGTATTATTGGTAATCAATATGACTTTGAGCATCCATGGCTCAGAAATTATCAGACCACTTATTTTCAATTAGATGTAATATGGAAAATATCATGAAAGAAGGAGGAAAATATAATTAGGCAGTCTGATGTACTTTGTTCATTTGTCATACTTTTAAAATGGAATTATTATAGAGTTACTTGCTTTTGTCTAATATGTGCTTTGAAGTCTATTATTTTGCATGAGAAAATAATTCTCCTGGGTAGCTCACTTACAGGAGACAAATGTAGAGAGCTGCCCATGCCAGTGTAGGCTAGACAGGAGGTATACATTGATTAAAACCCTTTTGGGAATTGTCTTTGCTTCACCCAGTCTGTGATGGCTGATGCAGTGAATCCCATCTCAGCCAGGAATGTTAAACTCCAGATAGGTATAAAAAACACAAGGATATTCACTCTGAGGCTGCAGCCCTGATTCTGGAAGCCCCAAAAAGATAATCCAGGGCAGTACCATCTGCAGTGCTTTTGACCAGAGTGCTGTTCCCAGACCTTGACCTGGCTGGTGCAGGGATACAGGCACGCCCTGAGCTTTATCAGTTCCAATGGATCCCAAAGCAATGCTCAGAGTCCTGCAGGTGTACAGAGGCAAGAACTGAGAACAAGCAATACACTTGATTATGTTAAGTAGTGCTACACTTGAGAACTGACTTAATTCCAGATGCTTTTGATCTTGCCTCCAGAATCTTCAAAGACAGCTGAACTTTTTTGACTTCTTATGGAGGAGGATAGCCTCTGGATTCAGTTGGGCAGGTAAGGTGATGACATTTTAAAAAATACGTTTTTTAATGTATTTCAAAACCTAGAGAGTTGCTTTTTAAAAGAAAACAGCATGCAAACACATAATAACAGCAACTTGTTTGCTAAAAATATGAGCTTCCAGTAAAGCAGTTTTCAAAGCAGAACACTTCCTCTTTGTGTTTTCAGAGCAGGGTTGAAGGGGACCAGTGTTTATAAATTAATGATCCTTATATAAGCAATGTAAAGTTTCAATATATATTGGTAGCTTCCCACAAGTTACCCAAACAAATCTGTGGCCCAGTTCTGCAGTCTCTAATTCACTGAAACCAACAGCACTTTCTCAAAAGTAAGACTGGAACATAAAAACTTTCCAATACAAACCCAAGTGTTACCTGTCTCAAAAGGGCATTCCAGTATTCCAAACTGAAACTGAAGGTCTTCAGTGGGATGGTTGTGCTATGAAATGGTATTTAAGGAGTGAACAAGGTTGTCAAGCTCTGGCAGGTACATATTTATTGAAACCATGTGCATCTCATGGGAAATGTTGAGAATCATATGTTAGGATCATTCTGCCATTAACATTAAAAAAGCAGTAGCTAAAAATAATATCTTATTGTCATTTCATTTTCCAGGAAAAAAATTGAGACTGTGTGTGGGTGTTTGCATGTGTGAGAGACTGACCATTCAGATGCTCTGAAGTTCATATAATTTCCACAAAAATGTTGTTCAGTCCAAGGCCACTACTGGACCTTGAGACAGCAGAAGGCCATTGCCACAGTAACTACAATCTGCTGACTGCCCTGGCTCATTCATTGATAAGTTGTATGTCCAATAATTGTGTGAGTGAAACCTGGGTCAGTGTGTAGGAATTAAGAACACATTTTTTTTTCCATTTATGTCTGAAGCCAACACAGTGTTATCTTCTAAAGTCAGAAATAAACCACATTTGTAATGCATGAAAGTGTCACACTGTAACAGTTCTGCTGTTGTGTGCAAGAGTTTGGTAGAGTTGTGTGAATCCTACAGGCAGTACTTTTTTTACCATTCAGGAAATCCTCTTCTATTAATACACTAAACAGAGAAATGAGAAACCCATTATTTATACAATGGTTTTAGAATAATTTGTAAGGAACCTTTCTAAATAAAGCTTATAAATTGTCACCACGTCTTCCAAAGAGGAGTTGCTTCATATTTATATCCTCATAAATGAGAACAGACTTTGACCCAGTCAATCTGTGTCATTGAAGTGTTGAGAAATTGACAGGATATTTTGCTGATTCAAGCCCCTTGTAAAATGGTTTGCTATCCCTATGCAAAGTATTATGCACAAAATATTAGAGCTCAACATTGTACTGTTTACCAAATTGTCTGTCACGCTGAAAAAAGCCTCTCTAAAGTTTCTTGGCTGTCTTGTGTGTGGGTATAATGCACAGACCTCCCAAAGGATATTGTTATTTTGTGTGTGAATATATTGCACCAGTCTTCAGTGATGCACAGGATCACAATCACCACTTTCAGCTGCTTCACTCTGGCAATCAGAAGCAGCACAGCATTACAATCTACACCTCTTTTACAGAAATTATCTTTTTCCTGTGTTCTCATTTTTCTCCTTGCATAGATTGCTGTTGTAGCACTTCCTACCCTCAGTGGAATTTTCATGAGACTAAGCTGAAATTTTATCTTAGCTGTGCAAGTGTTTTCACTGGGTATCCTCCCGTTTTCTATTTCTGGACCAGCAGTGCTGTAAGCTACTTAGATAACTGTTGGAGAACTAAGGAGACAGGTCTTGTGGCAGTGCTTGATGGGGCTGAAAGTGATGCTTCCTCTTTCATAGCATAGTATCCAGTCTGTCATCTAATTGTGACAGTTTCAGGTGCTTTGGTATAGCAAGGATGAAAGAAAAATAAACATGGTGGGGAAGGGAGTGCTGGTGGGAAAAAGGGAAAGGTGAAAACCAATAACTTGTGACACATTAATCGAAATACACTTAATTTGAACTAAAAAAAGCTTTATAATGTCTTTATTGCAGTTGAAAAAAAAATGACTGTATTTAACAGAACATTATGCATACTGGGAAAAGATATTTTTGCTTTTGATTGCATAATGCTGACTTCTGTAAAGAAGAAAAATTTTATTCATTGTAATTCTGCAAATATTTGGAAATCAATATCCAGTGATTCACTTAGTTCATATCCATCTAGAACCAAGCAGATATACAACAGCTGAATTTTTATGACTAAACAAAAATGGATTTGACAGTCTCCAGGAATATAAACTTGTATTATATAAATATCTGTATTAAAGTGTTGCTTTTCATAATCCAATCCAAGCATTTTTGGGAAGGAAAAACCCAGAACTTGTATCAACCTAAAATAGGCAACTGATTCTAGATTCATTGGTTAAACTCACTAGTCTCATCTAGGACATTTACCTTTACTGAGTGTTCCTTTAAATGTCACTGATAATTAGGCAACTTTCTTATTTCAAATAAGTGGACAAGGGATCTTAAGACCTATAGTTCAAGATTGCAATCAGAATTACAGCTTTTCAGTAACGTTTTTCTATATGGCTTCTCTGCATGTTCATGGAAAGTAAATGATATGGCAGCTATTGGCAGAAACAGCTTTACCTGCTCTTTTCTCAGCTAATCTGATGCTTTTCTATTTTCTCCTCCCAAGCCTTTAATGTAAATATTATCCTACATGATGGAGAATGTAGATAACTCTATTATGAATTTTTTCCTATGTTTTGAAGGGGTACAGACCAGGCAGGATGCATCAGCAGAAGAGTATAAGCTGGTATTTGTTCAAAACTACAAAAGGGCAATGTGCTTTTCTCAGTAGGACTGATGTCATGATTTTAAGATATTGATATATTGTCAGACTGATTTCAGATGTTGTTGAATTTGATCGAAAATACATCAGATAAACTTACTTGCTATATATGGTGGACCCTGACTTCCAGTTAGTCTGGAATGATCTGATCTTTACAGACTTGGAACTAAGAGCAGTATAAATAAACATCTTTATCTGTTGATCACTCTATACTTCTACTGTTCCATTGGAGATTTTGTAACCAGCACCCAATAGTTGTGGTCAAAGGTGCTGGTCAATGTCAGGCCAAAATGATTGTCACAGGAAGCTGATAGTCTTTAAGTATTAGGTAGTTGTACAGTGTGTGAATGAAACACCTACTCCTAGCAAACCATGGCCCATTTTTCTTTTTCAGACACTGGAGCTATGTGAAATATGTTAAATGTTACAGGCCATACACCTCCCTTTTGCATGCAAGTGATTTTGTTCTTAAAGCTGTGCAATCTGGTATTTCAGCTCTGTGTTTATCTCCAAAATTAATAGCAGGTAGATTTGTTCCCTTCATGGCAGATGGTTAGCTAGCATACATGATTTTTTATTATAATTAGTTGTTTCTCACAAAATTTGTTTTCTCCTGGTTTCAATCTATTTTGTCTTTTTCTATAGATATGAAGCTCTTATAATGTTGTTCTGTCCAGCAAAGTGTTTTGCTTCCTTTTGCCACATACCAGGATTCATCCATTTATAGAACGAAAAAATTGCTTTCATGTTTCCTGTTGTATGTTGTAGGCTTCTGAATTACTTAAATATATCCTAATGAAATGTCACCATATATCTGTGCTGTGTCTTATTTGCATTCAGGAAGGCTGAAATTATTTGTGGTGTAAGGCATCTGTGCTGAGCTATATCGAAAGCAAGCAGTGAGTGGAGGCAAAATAATGATTATGAGTGGCATCACACCTGAGCAGCAGGGTTTGACCTGGCTGTACTGGAAACCACCTCTTGGGTACTGGGATGCGTGGATTTTTTTTTTTTTTTCGTTGATTATAAACTCAGACTTTCAGGTAGGAATTTATATTAGACCTCAACCCAATCCTGCATTTTAAGCACATTGACTTCTGGGGGAAATATATATGAGCAAGTACTTATGTATGCATAAATATCAGATTTAATCTATGCAGGAGAGGGGCTTTGCAGGAAAACTTTGTTCCAATTGAAATAGTTCTTTTATTCCTTGTACAGAACCAAGCCCTTCCCTTCCCTTTGATGAAACTCTGTTTAGCTACAGGGCTTAGAATGTCCTGGATCTGTGTGGGGAGTGGGCAGCCAGCCAGCTCCTGCCTTTGACAGTCCACTGAGACTACAGCAGAGGAGTGCTTCTGATGTAATGTAAATACATAAAGTTAACAAAAATTTATGTCTGATGTTTGGATTTTAATCATTCATGATTTAATATAATCAGATATATGCTATGTTAATTAAATCAGATGCCAGACACGTGAATCCCTAAAGAGAAATATGGATACGACAAAGAATTTGGTATGTTTTCCAAACAGTGTTTTGCATTTCAGAGTGAAATCTATGTGATTTTGGAGAAAAAGAAAATCCACTAACAAAACTGACAATAGGTTATAGTGAAGTAATATCTGGATTATACTAAATACAAGCTCATGAAAGAGCCTTCAGCATTGCACAAGATAAGCAACGTATTGTTTTATTTCTAGATACCACAGGTTTTAATCAGACACCATAACTCTGCCACAATTACTTTGACTTTTACTTATCTTATGGTTAAGGGTACTGTCTAGAGTACAAAGAAATTATGATTCCTGTTAGAGCAAAAAGGATATAAAAACCTGCAGGCAGGCTCCTGTCTCCAAACAATGGTGGTTGTCTCCAGCACCCTGCAATAAGTCATCTTTCCCTTATTTTCAACTGTGCTTAAAAAACAATTCTCTAATTAGGCAAGAAGGAACAAATTAAAAACATAATTATCAACTGAGCTCTGCAAGTTGCTTTATGTGTCCCAAAGCAGACAGTCAGTAGTCCAGTTCTGGAGTTGTTATTTGTAGCTCACTTTGTGCTGTGAAATGACATCATTTAAAGGAATCATACCTATGAAATGAGGAAGTTTTGTTCTTCCCTTGAAGTATATCCAAAGCAAGAACTGAAGAATATTGTCTTTAAGAACATCAAAAGTAAAAATTTGTTACTTTTAAAATGAATAGGCATATTGCTTATGCAATTTTGTAGTAGACCAGCCCTCTGTATCCTTGTCACTATAATCTATTTCTCTCTCCACACCTCAGAAGTCTGATTTTTCATGAATTTTATTAAATACTCTTGAAATACCTTGCTTCCTTCCAGCTAAATCAAATAGTGGCTGATCCAAATCCTCCACTTAAGATTAATTTAAATTTAACATGTTTTTTTGGTCCCAGATGGATTAAAGTTTTCATTCTTTAACTCAACCTTTGCTATGTAATGTGTATATATTGCAGAATCCTGCTACTTTGCATATAATATGCCAGATTGAAGATCTAACGGACTTGTCTTTTGAAAATACGATTCAATACATTCACATACTGCTGATAAGTTTGTAGACAATTTCCTTCTTTTACCTCTTCATATGAAAAAAAAACATTAATGCAGCAGCTATATGTGGGCTAGTCACTATAACGGAGGGATTTTTGCATTCTTCTGCATACAATCAAAGTCAGTCTACTACAATATTGTAATATCTTCTGGGAAAAGGCATAAATGACAGCACTCAGTATTCACATTCTTAATATTCCTTCAGACAGAAAGCTTTGCTATCATGAAGTCAAAAACAAAGCTACTGTTGATTGGATTTGAACTTGGATTTGAGGAGTGAGATGCAAAGGAAGCACTTGGCACTGATTGTGAGTGAGGGAATTAGCTAATAGAAGGGGAAAAGAGAAAATATTATTAGTTTTTGGAGTAATAAGAGCTTTGCTTCTCACAGTGACTAGAGGGTCCCAGAGTAGTGGAACAAGAGGAAGCTCTTAATATGAAGTGAACATTGAGAAAATTCTGAAATTCATGTTGTTTGTATGTATTCAATAGGTGAAGGTTTGAAAAATTAAGCTGTTTTCATTGGCTAGATGTTAAGACTGAGTTCTCACTTATTTCTTGTCCGTATTAATTTTCAAAACAAACATTCCTGTTGATTTAAAAAATAAATTTAATTTCCAAATTATTAGTCCTTGTTAGAAAACTAGTAGTTTCAGTGGCTTCAAGGGTACAAATCTATTATATAATTCTAACATAACATATACAGAACTACATATACTGGTTGGATTTTATTACTAATTGATGGTTGTCCTGGTTTTAGCTGGGATAAAGTTCATTTTTTTAGTGTCTGGTACAGTGCTGCTCTTTGGATTTAGGATGAGAATAGTGTTGAAAACACGCTGATATTTAATTTTTGCTGAGCAGTCCTTGCTCTCAGTCAGGGCCTTTTCAGTTCCCATGCTCTGGCAGGGAGCAGGTGCTCCAGAAACCAGGAGGGAGCACAGCCAGGACAGCTGACCCTGACTGGCCAAAGGGATTTTCCACACCTGGGCTCACCGTGCCCAGTAAATAAACTGGGGTAGCTGGCTGGGGGGGCATCCACTGCTGATCAGGTCCAGGCTGGATGTCGGTCAGTGGCTGTTGAGAAATTGTTTCATGCATCACTTATTTCTCTTGGGTTTTAATCCTCTCTCTCATTTTTATTATTATTAGTAGTACTAGTATATTTTATTTTTTCAACTATTAAACTGTTCTTACCTAAATCCATGAGCTTTTTACCTTTCCTTTCCAGTTCTCCTCCCCACAGGCCAGCGAAGGTGGGAGAGTGAGTTCAGTGCCTGGTGCTTTGCAGCCGCCTGGGATTAAACCTTGACAATGGCACATTAATTAGCTAGAAAGTCACTTTATTTTCTCTAATCTAGCTATCAAATTCCTCTCCCCCACAAGTGCTCTTGAAATGCCAGCCTTCTGCCAAGCTGTTCCTAATGCCTGTTGTACTTCTGGCATCCTTTCTTCCATGTAGGAGGAAAAATATTGTCCTAATCAGTACACTTCATACATCCGGTAAATAATACTAGAGCACAGCTTGCGTTCTGGTCAGACTTAGATTTTTTTGTTTCTTCTTTTTTTTTTTTTTTCCATTAAATTCCTTTTATTCTGTTACTTTCAATTTTAGGAATGAGGTAAAGGTGATCAATTTCACCCCAGAATTTTACTATGCATGTTTCTAAAACATATCACGCAAAGGAACAGAACTAGAGAATACTCTTGAGAAATACTTTTATTAATCAGGTCTAGGGTTCTTCCAGTTCCACAAAAGTAGTGGTGAGAGCAGAATATCATGGAACTTGTACAGGATTTCTCTGCATCTACAGACGTTTTCAAAAACCATGTAGAAGAAATAAATTTGCCTTTATTGAAATTCTGATATTGAATTATTTACTGTGACTTCTTTGGCTTCGTATTTAGCAGAGAATAGACAATGTAAGAATTAAGAACATTTATAAATGTATTATGAGCTCATAGTCTGGATACTGGCAGAACAGAAAATTAGAAATATTCAGTGTAAACCTAATTTAATTTGATTTAAATAAAGATGCTATCAGCTCATATTTCTAATACACAAGATAAATGAAAATCAAATAAAAATTGTAATAACATATGAAAATGAAAAAAATAGTTGTGGCTCCCAGTCTGATGCAAAATAATGGGAAGCATAGCAGAAATACTCCTTTTTGAAATTAATTAAAAACTAAGGGTTATAATGAAGAAACTAAAGGAAGGACTTCCATTCTTCAAATCATGGTGCATAAGCTCTGTTTTCTACAAGAGGGATTAAATCTGAATCATTAATTCAAAGTAGTAATACAAGTCTGGATGTCTTTCTTCTTAGAGTGGGCAGAAATTAGAGGCAGTATTGTATCTTTTTTTCCCTTTTCTCCAAGGGAAAGATTTGTGCTATGATAAAGATTTTGAAATCTTCCAAGTGGGGTATATGGCTATATTCTTGTGACTAAAATGCAATTAGTAGAGCTAAACATAGTTCTCTTCCCTCTAGTAGGAAAAATGAATTTAGCTGTGTCTGCAGTGGGAGAGGCAAGCAGCTGGTGTGCTAAGACCATTGCCAAAGTAGTCAGACGTGTGGCATTATTTTTTAATGTATGGTATCAAGAGCTTTGCTTTCCCGGCCTGAAATATGAATGCTTTACTATTAAAGCCAGTCTGATAAATGTGATAATTTTATAGAAATTTTCAACTTTAGGATGGCAACACTGAGAAAAAGAAAACTGACTCCTGAAATCCATGAGCCTGAGCTGTGAACTATTGACTCAGGTGTCTCTGAGTTTTGTCAGACTAGTGCCTTTTTTGTAGTCAGTGGTGGGCTAGTCAGGGTCTCCAAGAGCTTCTGTCCTGGCTGTGATCTCCAATGAAGATGCAGAGCAGATGTGGAACTTAGGACAGGGGAGAGGACAAAGACATATTAACTGTATTCCACTACAAGACATCTAAAGATGCTTAAATTGCTTGCTTGGCATGAGTGGGAAATCCAAAGGGGAGAAAAATGAAAGGTCAGAAGCTTAAAATAGTTCATCTGCAGTAAAAATTGCCTTCTTTATAATGCACACTTATTTGACAAAAAGTGTTCACCAGGTATGGAAAAAAAAAATTGAAACCCAGACTTTCCATTAAAGTCAGCTTCAATGAAAACTTCATTATCAAAATTTTTAATGTGTAGTCTTTGATTTGGCTCACAGTGACACATGCAGCTGCTATTGACCAGACTTTTGAAATGGTTGGGGTTTTTTGAAGCATTCATTTACATAGCTACTGGCACACTCTTACAAGAAAGACTTTCTGGGGACTTTGCCATTTTGTCTAAGTAAAAGTAATAATAAATAAAGCATGTAAAATGACATAGCCAAACTGAACTCAAAAAACATCCAAACTGAAGATGTTGAAACCTGTTTGCTTTTAACAAGACTCTTGAAGCCTTCAGAAGATAAATACTCTTGTTCTTTGTAGTTCTGGTGTTGAAATCACATAGCCAAAACTTCTGCATCAAACTTGCATGGAACAATAGCATTATTTCCTACACTTTCAATGCAGCATCAAGGTTGGTTTAAACAGCAGAAAGATGGTTATCTCACTTCGGCATAATTACAAGGACCAGGAAGAAATTTAAGAAAACAAAATAGTAATACAAATCAATATCTACTTTCCACTGCAGATTGCACTGTCAAAAATCCCTGAACTGCTGCAGAACACTGCAAAAAAAACCCCAAAACAAAACAACAACAACAAAAAAAGCAGACACATTCCAAAAACTATTTACATTTTGTTTGGGAAGTAGTGATTCATTTCCTACGATGGCTGAGCAACCTTTGGAAAATTAATTAAACTGTAAGCTCATTTAAAAAACAGTTATTAAGTGTTCCTAGGGAGATAGTGATTTTGCTATCTAAACATCAGTTATATATGTGACATCAGTCACTAAACATCAGTTGTATGTGTGATTAAGTACATATCAATGAAAAAAAAGAATAAACTATGGTTAGACTTCAAAATCATGGCACTTTCTGAAATGTGAACACTATTCCCTATTTTCTGAATATGGCAACTGAGGTGCACACTACCTTTGGAATCTTGGGAAGTCAGGGAAAAAGAAATATTTGTCCAATATGCTTCCAAATTACAGTTAATTAATACACTATTCTTGAAAATAGACATAGAAAATGAGGTTACATGATAGAGAAAATGTAACTTAATCTCTTGAAACTTTGCAATTTATTTGTTTGTGCAGAAATTTTGTACCTTCAGGTAATATCAGTAATCACCATTACAAACTGGACCTTATCCTCTGCCCAAAAGTGCCCAGGGTAATTAGTGCAGGTGCTTAATAAAGGACTAAATCATATAAGGGAACTAAGAAAGGATGTCTGGCACTAAAGAAAAAAGCCAACAAACTTAAAATATGTAGAAAAAAAGAGTGTCCTGGGAGCTTCCTGAGAGGCCTGGAGTCTACAGGCATTTAGAGGGCGAAGGTGGGGTTGTTTGGAAATGAGCAAGTTTATAGTTAAAATTCCCAAGTGGATCCTCATGCCTCCTCCCCTCCTCTCCCCTCTGCCCCCTAAATCTGTGGAATGCACCAACTTCAAAGTTTCTGAGCAAAGAAACCTTGGTACAAGTTCAGTGTTTGGTGTTTCACCCTCTACACTTCAAATTCTGCTACAGGCACCTCATCCAGCAGCTCTTTAAAATAGATCCACACTGTGCATTTCCGCTGATATTTTTGTCCCTGAGACAAAGGAACAGAACCTCACAAAAACTAAATATATTCCTTCAATCATTCAATTGTATGAATGAACAACAGTGACAACAGTAAACACCTATTTTACAAGGGTTTGGAGTGCCAAATACCTTTAGCAGGACATTTCCTAAGGCATCTCTCCAGGGAACATTATTGCCTGCCTTAAAACATGTTTCTGGTTCGTTACAGATATTTATGCACAATACCAACTTAAACAACCCTTTATTTTAATTCCATGCATTTCTGGTTTCCTCAAGTTAGCTCCATGATTCATGGTAGGCATAAAACATTAATAGGCATCTAATTAAACATATAACTCATTGAGATTAATTATGGGAATTAATCTCAGTAAAAGTCCCAAAGTAAGATCTTTTCCTATTGGAGATATACACCATGAAAAATGGTACAATATATCTTCTTTTATCATAAAATCAGATAAAACTAAAACATGGTAATTGTTGTTTGTTATAACAAGACATAGTAGAGAAATGAGAGAATTAAGGACAAAAAAGAACATATATTATCTTAAAAACTGTTTGAACTCATGACTGTTTAACATTAGACTCTGGGATTAAAAAAATAAATCTAATCATGTGTCATCTACACTTTCCAGGAAAACTTCTCCATTACACAAAATACTTAAGCCAGAGAAATGGAAGATTTGTTGAAGGGCGAGTGAGTGTAAATAGAATGGAACAGGACGGTCTTTCGAGATGTTTTGAGTGTTCTGGCCAAATAGGCTTGTCATTGACCACACTCATGCTGAAGCTGACAGGGTCTGAACAGCTAGCAAAAGCTGATCCTTTTGCCAGTGGATGTATTTATGTTTCCCAATTTTTGCTGCTTCCATTTGTGTTATTTTGTTCCTTTTTGATACAGGAGTTCTTTGTAGATGAAAAATGTTTCTGTGGTAGCAACTCATGGTGTGACCCAAGAGAGCTTTTAAAGGATTTTATCAAGTTCCTAAAAGGGTATTCTAGGTTAGCCAATGTTTAAACTTGCCCTAGGTCAAGTTGTATTGGTATTTGGAAACCACTCACAGAAAGGCAGGGCAATGGTTTTCACTGCGAGGTGTAGAGATCATTTCACTCCACACCTTGTGCACGGTTGCTGAGGTGGTAATTCTGTACAGTGCACAGCAGCACTCCAGTAAGGGGACTGAAAAATGCAATGGCTACTTGAAACAGCAGTGGGCCATTTAAAAACTCAGAGTGCAATTGCTTATGCTGGAATTTGACAGGAAGTTTAAACATGCCTTTATCCTATGTATCTGGTAACCTCAGCTGCTGTAGATCTTTTGTGTTTCACGCCAAGTGTGAGAGCAACTCATCAAATGCAGCATTTCCCTGCTTTTTATGCTGGTGGCTGCTACAGTTCTGAGGTAAAGCATTTTCAAGTTGAATTTGGTCACCACTTTTCTAATGTCAGCACTTTGAAATTATGTTTCCTCTCTTCCTTCCCTACATAATGAGAGGGAAAATGGCAGATCTACTCACAAGGTCATATGAGAACCTGGACCAGGGAGACCAAGTTGTATATAATTTTTGACTTACTCATCACTTTGTACCAATAGTTCTAAGCTTAGATAGGAATTCTCAAATAAAAATTCTTATCTGGCAAAAATATCTTGAGTCCCACATATGAAGAATTATCTTGGAAAATGTTGGACAGATTTCAGTTCATAAATCCAAAGTACATAGATAATAAATATTTTTATAGTGATTTCAACTTTTTTATTTACCTTACATAGGGGACATTGTGTAAAGTCCTGGATCATTGCAAAGCAAAGGAATTCTGACAGGTCCAGCTGGAAAAAGTGATGGGTTTGGGGATGGCATCCTGAGAAAGAATTTTAAAAAGTGGTTTGAAACTAAGTAACGTGATCCTGTAAGGAGGATCAAGGCAAAAGTTAGGAGCAGTAATCAGTAACTTACAAGATTTTCAGTGATTTTTTCTGTCTTAAAAGGCTTTGAATAAGTCTTTGTCTTTTTAAGAAAATAGAAGGCTGACTACAGTAGAGATGAGAAAGTCTGTATACAACTCACTTATGAACTGTACAGCAAAAGGTAAAGACACTGCGGAATGAAAATTTGTTTTGGTTGGGAAGAAAGAGCATAAATTTGACAAAATTAATTTTAAGTGGGGAATTAAGCCTGAGATATCTTTGGTATTTGACTATAAAAATGAGTGTTAGGTGAAGAACAGAGCCACAAAGGTGGAGCTGTTTGTTAAAGTCAGTTTTCAAGTTGACACAAAAATGTAGAAATTGCTGTGCTCTGTTCAGTGGAGCAGGTTTGCCATATAATTGGCATGGTCCCTGGCATTTACAGGGCTAGGCACTTGGCTTTGCTGTTCCCTGGTCACTGAGGAGTTCAGGGTGCATTTTGCATTTCCCCTCATCTTGGATAATCATGTGCTCAGGATTGTGGGACAGTTACATCCTGCTCAATGCTTTAACCAAAAGAGCAGCCTTATGGGTACTTTTCTGAATTTTTATACCATTTCTATGTTAATGATATTCTTAACTGTCACACATTAAAACAGTGAGGCACTTCTGCAAATGAATTATTCCTTCCTGAAAGCAGCATACAGCATTTCTCAAACAAGGTAATAAAGCTCTGTTGAGATGTAATTCTCTTCTATAAGACATTGCTTGCTCATTCTGGAATCATTAAAAATCAACCACCAAATCAATGAGTCTCCTTAGAAATCTGTCTTTTTGCCTAACGCTATTGATTTAATCTGTTTTAGAAATCCCTATTAACCATTAGTTAATTAAACACATGACAGTTATATAGATTAGGTAAACCTGTCTGCTATCTCAAGAAGCTCAGAATAGATTAAGTGATTATCATGTAAGATTCTTTTAATTAAAAGACACAGTTTAGATACCTTGTACCCTCTAAAGCTTATATAATAAAGTCCTCAAACAACAGTAATTATATATTAGTAATACATGTATTGGTATACAAAAAACTAAAGAAATGCCTGATAGGTTAGAAAAGAGTTTGTGCAGTTGATGTGGCGTTTGACCTGCATAAAACTCAAAGGCAAGGATTTGTTGAAGAAATGTATTTCTGTGTGACAAATGCATAATTCCTGAGGCTTGCAATGAGATTCTAAGAGGTCAAGAGTGTGCAGGAATAACTGATGGAGCCAATGCAGCCTTGTACCCTTCTGAACCCTGCCACATCTGCCCACGTTGTCTGTAGTGACCCTCATTCCCAGAGCCTCTTCTCTTGACTTAGTCTCCAATTCTTTAAATGCTGGGTCGATGTGTTTGTGTCTCAGAAAGGCATGCATGAACTGAGGAAATCTTGTTTCTTCCTCTTGTCTCTCCCTTCCTGACACTTTAGTAATTTAGTAGTTGTAAATGGCTTCTTCTATTAAAAAAAAAAACAACAGGGATTAGTACTAGGTTGCCTATAAATCCCATCCCACTGCCTATTCTGAGATGAGAAAAAATTTATAGCAAAACCCAGCTGTATTTCAGTGATTTTTCACAATAAGGATTCAAGTAATACCAAACCTGGGACAGAATAGATTTTCTCTGGGGTATATGCCTGAGTCTCGTAAACAAATTACACTTTGAATATTCAGTAATGGTCCTTAAAAACTTGCTTATTCCTCAACTTATCATCTGTCTTTTTAGAAAAAATGAACTGAATTTTGTCTTTATAACAGTAAAAGATTAAAAAGCAACCCTTTTTAAACCATTGTCCCACTCTTTTAATTCATATTTGCAGAGACTGCAAAACAGAGGGAAAAGGTGTCAGTTCTGGTTCATTTGTGTTTACCACATAATTGTACTGAATTGTTGATGGTTCCCTGTGAAATCCCAAGTGAATGAAATGCCCTGAAATAGTAATGCTTGCTCTAAATATGTTTGATTTTGTGTTTCTTGTTCACTGATAATTTGAAAAGAAGACACTTTACTTGTGTGGTAGGCTTCCTTAGCTCTAAATATTCTTTTTCTTCTTTTTGAGTTCTTTTCAAATGAAACAGTCTGTGCTCCCGTTGCTGAACACACTGTACTGAGAAGCACTGTTGGAAATTAATTTATTGAATAATTTCTAGATCCATTTTAGGCTCAGTCTATGAAAAGACTTGGGTCCTGTAATGCTCAGCACCTAAACTGGTATTCAAACATACTTTTAAATCCAGTTCCCCAGCCAAATTTGAAAGGCTTTCACTGCTTTTCCTCATGAACTGTTGCTAGTGATTCTCTCTTAAAGGCTTTTGTCCTTCATATCACAATAGTTTTAAGTGTAATCATATTATACTACTACTATATTGAAATGAAAAATGCTCCTTCATTGTTTTTCCATATGTTTTTTGGAAACATCTAATTTCTTGCACTGTTAAAAGGACCATGTGACATATATATTTCTGTGAGAGTGGCATATACAGGAGTTTATGAGTTTTGCAGCTTGCATAAAACGTTGACAACAAAGAAAGAGTTTTCACCATGTGCATTCTTCCTCCCCATCTCTGCCTATACACACATATATATATATATATATATATGTATATATGTGTGTGTGTATGACCTATTGCTAGTTTGCAGGTTTGTGGATCCTTTGAAATGAAAAAGGCCAATGTCTCTGCAATCACTGCTGTAATTGTGCAAACATTTCCAGTATCTGTTCTAACTACTGGTGCTATTTCAGTGAATGACTACTGGTGTCCTACAGCCAAACTTTGTACCAGCATTTCCTGGATAAAAGAGTTTGTGCTGAATTTTAAATATCTATGTTCATATGCCTACCTCTAAGGCAGTCACAGCTCCTGTCAGAGAGGATAGAGTAGAAGTACGCACTTCCAGGATGTTTTATCTCATCTAAAGATGGATTACTAAAGTAGTTTGGGAAAAAAAGTGTTTTAGAAGTGCTTTTTCTTTCCATTATCTATAAAAGGGGACTATAATTAGATTAGACATAGATGGTTACATCACAAAAGTCTAAAGTTAGGTGTTATGAATCCCATGCTAAAATTTGGTGTCTGTAAATTTTGAGGTCTAATTTTAAGAGTACAACACTTTTGTAAAGAACACTTTGAAAGGGACTGGACCACAGACACCTACATCATTTTACTTTTGCTGGAAATTACCAACAGATTTGATTTCTCATCCTGGCTCTTGCCAATACAAGGAACTAATCAGCAGCCATGAAAAAAATGAAAAGTACTTTTTTGTACCTACTAATTTAAGCAGTTAACTAGAAAGCAATATTTTAAAAATAAAACCAAGATATATAATCTGCATTAAGGAAAGAAATCTGAAATTTGACATTATTTCAATGACTGTGTGGGTATTAAAGTCTACTTCTGATCATAACCTTACAAGATGGCTAATCCTTTGGTGTTCAGGTATGGAGAACCTTTTCATATTAATAAAAACAACAAAATAAAAAACCCCTCTGATTGGCAAGAATACCACATCATTAAGATATTTGTTACAGGTTTTCAAAATTCACTGTCTTACGTGGCTATTTCTTTTTCCCTCCCCCACAAGTAAGTAAGATAATGTCCTACTGAAATCTCCGAGTCTCAACCAGTGAGGCTTTTACCTGACTGAAGTGGAACAAAAGCACTAAAGTCTGGTGTCCTAATTTGAGTTCTGCTTAACAGGAGGCTCAAGAGGAGACTGGTCTGGTGGGCTTTCTGGATCAACCAGCGTCAATTTGTGAGATACTTCAAGAAAACAAACACATGTCCCTCCCAGCTAGGCCCTATGTCTTGTTCTAGTAACTGGGCATTCTGAGGTACAGAGGTTCTTCCAGATAGTTTGAGATTTCTCAAGATTTGTTAACTGACATCCAGGAAATGTGGAAAAAAAAATAGCTGAAAGTCTTTGCTCTGTCTCATTCACTACAAAATCGAAGAACAGATTAAAGCTATCTTCAATGTTTGCTCAAAGATCTAGAGATGAGCGTCCTTTTGATTCTGAAAGCAAAATTAATGCCAAAGAAAACCACACCATGACCTTTAGGTGTCCTCCTCTATTACTGAGCCTGTCAAGTTGGGCTTAGAAGAGAGTAAACTTGATTATGGAGAAAAATTTTTTGTTGTATACAAACAATAATGTGCTAACTGCTGTTGCTTAGGGCATTGGTTCAGGTGTGAGGGGTTGGTGTCCTCATGACAGATTCATGAATGGAAATTAGTGCACTGGACTTATTTCTGACAGACATGGGACACAAGCACTCTGTTGCTGGGTAGTTACTGAGCAGCATTGGACACACTTCAGTCTTGGGCTCCAGTGTTATAAGAGCAACTCTGAGAAATTAAGTAGAATGTCAGGTCACAGGTTATGTGTTTTACATTCACAGAGTCTTTGGGTAACACATAAAGCAGGTTCCCATTTACCTTTCTTCCAGATGAGCCCCTAAGTACAGGGCTAATAAATCCTATATTTCAGGGCAGGTTTAGATGGGGTATTAGGTAAAATGTCTTCATTGAAAGGATGGTCAAACACATAAACAGGCTGCTCAGGAAAGTGGTGCAATCACTGTCCCTGGAGGTATTAAAAAAATTGTGTAAATGTCATGCTCAGGAATGGTTTAGTGATGGACTTGGCAGTGTTGGGTTGATTGTTGGACTGTCTGGTCTTAAAGGCCTTTTCCAACCTTAATGATTCTATAATTCTGTATTCCTTCATTCTGAGTTACTTTAAACTGAATTCCTCTCACCTCTACCTGACACTAGGAAAATTGGTATAGGAAGGTGAAAAGTGCACCCATTTGAGGCTGGTTTTTTTTAGGTTTTTGTGGGGTTTTTGGTTTTTTTTTGTTTGTTTGTTTGTTTTTGTGTCTGTGTATATGTGCGTTTTTGTTTCTTTGTTTGTTTTTGGTGTTTTTTGGTTTGGTTTGGTTTGGTTTTTTGGGTTTTATTGTTTTGTTTTTTTCTGGTGGAAAATCTGAGCATACACAAAAACCACTGAGTGTAAACAACTCAGAAACACTCCAGAAGATTACTTTTGTGGATTTTAAGCACATCATTCTTTGTATGCTGTGAGTGCTTCAGCTTCAGGACTTGTACCAACTTCCCCATGATGGGGAGGGGGAATATCTTAAAGACTGTAAGATATATAGCTACTGTGAGAATGGGAGTCATTTAAATGTAGGCCCATTTTTACCACAGTGACATAATATGCAATTGACATTATTCAAAGCTGCAAAGCTGATTTTATGAGAGGTCTGTCTTTTTAATATTTCAATTAAGGTTATATTTTTTGTTTGCACTCAGATATACTGTAAAGTTGTTACTGATCTTGTTCATACATGACTATGAAATAGAACATGGTAATTATTCAATTTAAAGTCGTGGATTTTATTAGAAACAGATTATTCATAGGTGTGTCTCAAAACTGCACTAAAGCAAGTTACTCAATTTTCCAGTTTATTTATTCATAAAGCCTGAAGTGCTTAGCAAGAAATGAAGCAAAAATGTAGAAGTCCAACACATTCTTCATTTTAACATATCTGTGGCTTATACTTGTCAAAACATTAATCTTTTATCAATGTTTGAAAGAAACTAGTGTTCATTAAATGCAAGACTTGGAGAAATAGCTGTGGTTAATTAGGAAAATGTGACTTGTTTATGGATGCTAAAAAGCATTTGAATGACAAACATATTAAAGATGCTGAGAAATTAATTGTTAATGTGAAATATCTTATTTCTTGTGTTTCAGAAGTTAAAACTCTAGTTCCAGATTCTTAAATGTATTTGGATATGCAATTTCCACTCATCTCAGTAGGAGCTTCTTTCCAGCTAATTAATTTCTCAGAACTTGTCTTTCTCTCTACTGGTATTGCAAATACTTAGGGACAATGCCCAAAGTCCTAGCTGCTTCAGGGTAGCTTTGTTATTAGGATCAATTACTTATCAGTGACACATTATAAAGTTAATCCAGACATTATTGGTGCTTTTTGTTTTGTCATGTGCTTTGTTTATCCTTAATCTGACTTCATTTACCCAGGAAGACACCCTGCCTTGGAGGTGGTGGGATCAGATAAGGACCAGAGGCAGTGTGAATCAATTAATATTTCCTTGGCCTGATCAGTCCACAGCCCAGATAAACAGTCTGTGGATTATAAAACCTGTGCTCTGAGCTGCACACCAGGATTACATCCTGAAAAGTGCCTTATTATTTAAGGATCTGAATCCCAATAAGTCTTGTCCTCAACCTGAAACCTCTGGCCAACATCCAAATTTCACAGTGTTTTGATAAAAACAAGTCTTTTGCTGATACTTCCCAGGGAATTACTGAAGATATAATTGAATGTTTGGATCCTTCAATTTGGTCATGATTATACTTTGTATGTCTTAAGAATCAACATTAGTCTGAATTGTTGACTTCTTTCACTGAAGTCAATATGAGTTTTGGTACAGAGAAAGATGAAGGGAATGGGGTCCTTGGAGAACTTACAAGGAGAAGGATGAAAAAAAAATGTAATATATAGTGTCAAACTGAGATTTGTGCTGTGAAATCAAAGAAAACTTATCATGAGGCTAGGGAAAACAGGAAAGCCACAATGTACACTCTCTGAAAACCATACAGTTTGTGCCATGTTGAGAGGAAAAAAAGAAGTAAACCAAACAGAGTTCCACTGTGTAAGAAGAATGTTGGTTGACACATAAAAATATCCTCCATTGATTAAATCACATGGTATTTATAAAGAAATTTAGCCTTGTGGTAGTCTGGTTGTTTAAAATTGGAGTTATATTTGGGGAAAAAAACTCAAGCTCGAGATCATTAGCAAAACACAGTGTCAGAATGTTTTAATTTCTTTTTTGTACTTGGCAAAAATGGAGATGCCTGAAATTCTGGGGGGAAAAAAAAAAAGTTTTTTGCATTGCACGGCAGATCATAGTTGGAACAGAAGACCTGAACTGAACTGATGTAATACCTGTGCTGGTTTTGGTTGGGGTAGAGTTAATTTTCTTCACAGTGGCTTGTATGGGGCTGTGCTTTGGATTTGTGATGAACACAGTAATGATAATATGGTGATGTTTTTGTCACTGCTGAGCAGGGCTTGCACAGACCCTAGACCTTTTTGGCATTTTGTACTGCCACACTGGTGCGGGGGCTGGGGGTGCAGAGGAGTGGAGACACAGTCAGGACTGGTGAGGAGGGATGTTTGGAATGATGACCTTTGTATTCCCAAGTCGCTGTCACATGAGATGGAGCCGTGCTGTCCTGGAGATGGCTGAGCACCTGTCTGCCATGGGAAGTGCTCAATTAATTCCTTGTTGTGCTTTACGTGCATGTGTAGGCTTTTGCTTTCCCTATTAAACTGTCTTTATCTCAACCCACGAGTTTTCCAGCTTTTACCTTTTCAATTTTCTCCCCAGCCCTTCTAGGAGAGGGAATAAGCACGTGGCTGTGTGGTACTTGTTTGCTGTCTGGGGTTAAACCATGACAATACCAAATTTGCCTTCTAAACACCATGTTTGTAGTTTCTGAAATAAAGGATTACTTTATATGTACATGTAAAGATGGGAGAAAACTGATTTCTGACCCGTGTTTAATTTAAGCAGAGCTTGTGTCTCCAGAAGTTTATGAGAGTTTTGGCGAAGATAATATGAATATACTCTTTTCTGAAAGGAAACAGGAGTAAAAATTGTGTAGGGAGCCACCTCACCAGATTGAAAAAAAATACTGCAAATGTTCATTGTGGTATTAGGCAATAGATGGATGTGTTCTCAGTGTTGTAACATTTCAAAGAATGCCCTCGGTATAGTAACAGCTTGAAGGCACTAATATTACTTGAAAGCAGAATGCTGAACCCTGCAAGCAACAAAAATATGCATCATGAATGTGTTAATGTCTGCAGACACTGGGGTGTTGCAAACCTTTCTTACTGGTGATTCAAAGGCCCTGTGATGAGGCAGTTTTGAAGAATTAGTTTTATTCTTACTTTTGTAACTGGTAGCATTGTTTCACTTAATATATGGCAATGACAGGGCTATGTTACCTCTTTTGCTTTTTCCTTTTTAAAAAATAAGAGCAATTAGTCTCAAATATGTTATGTTAGTGAGTGTTTTAGCATTTGAAAATTAGATTTAGTTTGAATTATATCAGATGGAACAGAAGACTGTCTGAACTGTACTGTAGCAGTCTGAACCACATATTTCTACTACTGTAATACAGATTGAAATTATTGTTATTTAGATGGTTTTATTTGTTAACTCTGACACTAGTATTTGAAAAATATTTTTTTTAAAAAGCCTCTGAAGAATAGTAAATATTTTTTGCTGTATCTCCAATAGTCTGCAGAAGAACCCAGCTTTGTGTCTTTGCCCACTGTTCCAACCTGCTGAGAGGGTCTAGTGGTTCACAGGCCTCCTGTTGTCTTCTCCCTTTGAATCTGCTTAGAAATTGTGCTTCTTTCAGTGAGAGCCAGACAGATGCCAGCCTTGGCTCTGAAGAGAATAGACAACAAAGGAGAGATAGGATCTTGGTTCATCTCAGTTACCCAAAGAACAGTTTCTTGCAGAAATTAGCACTATTCTCTTCTTTTATTAGATGCTTAAAGGTCTTTTTATGAAACGGAATTTATATACTGTTTATCACAACAGTTCCATGATATAAGGAAAATTATCCCCTTTTTAAACCTATTGAAACTGAGTCTCAGAGAACAGTGTATATTTTACATGACCAGGAGTAAAAACTGTGATTGCAAAAAAGAGTTAGTGACTGTTCTTGTGCTCTTCAAGGCATTTATTTCAGTGTTGGTAACTGCTTAAGCATTCAGGTGATTTTAGATACTAAAGACAATGTCAACCTTTCTGCTGATGGGGTTGTTGCCTTGCAATAAAAGAGGAATATCTTGTCCAAGAAAAAGAAAATAAAGGATTTCTACTGGAATAATTTTCAACAATCCATGGGCCTGAATTTTCTAAATAAAAGCAACGTACACAACATCATGACTAATACACAGATTTTCTAATTTTCATTACCACTGTGTCCCCTGAGTGGTTCTGGTTTACTTTTACAATGAAGGGCTGTGAGAAACACACTTTGTTCCCTTAACACCATGCCATGTGCTATCCACAGTCTCAGTAGTATGATATGGGAGTGCACACAAGAGGCTTTCTGAGTTTGCTGATGCATGGACAGCATTCCTGATCTTCTCTTTCAAGGATATGTGCCTCTAGAAGACAAAGAAGTAAAAAAAGATTGTAATAAAAACAGTCTCTGCAAAGCTCATCTTAAAGGTCAGAAGATGGAACACTTACCAGGATGCAGCCTTTATTGCAGCACTTTGAGAACAGCTGTTGGCACTACAGTTTAACATGCCAGTGTTCAATTTCTAAATCCTTGTGCTCATGTTTTTACACACTAATTCCAGCTATTAGAAAGATGGTCTGTGTTAGATGGTGACAAATTAAATTCCTAAGGCAGCTATATCTATCTCTTCCTCTTCTTACTAGCTGTTCCTTACATCTTTTTCTGAATCAGCAGAGGCAGAAGTTTGCTACATCTCTTTACCTTAATTTCTTTGAATTACAAACATTTTCATTAAGAGCCATTTTGGAAGCCTTCATTAAAGAGCTTTCTTTGCCAGTTTGGAAGAATATTGGCTATTCTATATAATTCTGCTTCTCCTGCTCTTATTTCCTTCTTCCAAAGGATTTCTCTTTAGCATTGAATAGTAAGAATTCAGCTTAGAAAGCAGTTAGGACAGGTTTGAAAGTGACATATCAAACTTTCTCATTTAACTTTGACTTGTAAATTCATCATGTGGACTGTGAAATCTCATTCATTTGGAAAAGTCAGAGTAAATGGAACAGCAAACAAGCAGGACATGGAGACATGTCCTTTTATTTCCTGTATTGCTCTAGTGCTAGTGAGGTCAGCTATTGACAGTTACTGGACTCAATGGTGTGTAAACAGTCCAGGGATTTGCACTGAAAAATTTGGACTTGGTGTTTATGGCAGCAGGAAATAAAGGAACAGAAAGGAACAGTACATGGAATCTGGAACAGCTATAAAAAGGGAAAAGGGTTGGGGTTTGAAATCTGAGGCTTCTAGGTACATGTCCCACATGTGAAAGAAACTATGTAAGTGTTAAAAATAGCAAATCAAAACAAAACACGGAAACCAACCCACAGTCTATCAGTGACTGTTCAGTTATACCATATCCCTCAAAATATCTTTTATAGTTTTTCTTTACTCAGAACACCTGTAGCATGTGGATTCTGGGACAAAATGGTAGTAAATGCCTTTGATTTGCAGACTGCTAGTAGGGATTTTTTATCTTCACTCTGAATACAAGCTCCACCCAATGTTCTGCATCCCTTCTTTTCTTGATCCCCTCTTTACCTGATGCTCTTCCAGAGCCCTTTGTAGGTGCTCCTGCAGACAAACTTAAGGCCTGAGAAGCAGTGGGAAATAAACTCTAGAAATATTTGAGGTTTTTTTTATTTTAATATTTAGAGCTTTGGGTTTAAGGATTATGCAAAATATTTCCATTTATTTTGTGGTAGTGTGTCATGGTCTTCATGTTCTTGTTCATATTCCAAAGTCTGGGCAAATGCTTAGGTAAATTTTTGTTTGGTTTAGTATTTTGGGTTTGTGTGCATGTGTGTGTATTGTTTTGTTGTTGTTGTTTTTGAGTGGTTTTGATTTTTTTATTGGATTTTTTCGTTGTTAAATATGTAGCTAAAGATTCAGAGAAGCATATATTCCATCACTAACTTATTTTTGGCAAAGTTTGTAGGGAAAAAAATTAATGAAGGCATACCTGAATCTGTGAATACTAATTTTCCTCTAGTAAATGGCTCTGGGAAGGCCTGAGGAGCTTGAACTACTTATTGTGGGTTCCTGGGGTCATCTGAGAAAGGGTAAGAAAAGATGGAGGAAACCTTATTTCTTTTCTAGATCTGCCAGGTCCCACTGCTTTCATTCTTTGACATAATTAAACCTCGTCTCATCTCCACCCCTGCAGGTATTTGCTAGAACAGAAAACCACTCATATGTAGAAGAAGGCAGTTTCACTGGGTCCTGTTTTCATACAGAAATATCTGCCCATTTTAGAAATGCTGGTGCTCTGATTGTGTTTCTTTGCAGCTTTCAATGTCCACATCAAGAGACACAGCAACAGTTATGCTCCCCTACACAGATGTAATTTCCTCTGAACATGTTCCAGCCATTGCCTTTACTAAGACAGAGAGAGAAAATACGTATTTCTATGAAAAGCAGAATTACATTGCATATGTAATGAAGCTGCTGTGCAGGTAACTTTAATCTGCTGCTCTCTAGAGTCTGACAGCTTGCCTTTGCAACAGGTTAATAATATTCAGAATTGGATATAAATCTTTCTATAGAGGACTAAAATTCACATGGCATGATTACTAGTTGAAAATATATTCCCATTCCAGATAGCAAAAAATCTTCTTAGCAAACATGGATTTTTTTTTTTTATAGATTACTGTATACTGACACACACATGCATTTTCGTTACCTGGCTTTTTTAAAGACAAGATTTTAAGTTACTGTCTTCTAGAGTAGAAAATGAAATCAAGCTTTTTGGCAATTGTACATTCTAGCCATCAGATGGATGGCTGTAAATCACAGTGAACTGAGCTCTGCAGATTTCTCCATTAATGGGTCTGTGAATTGTTGTTTGGGTTTTGATACAATTTCAGCCACCACATTCCAGTTCGAATAATGTGAAAACTAGAAGAATGGAACTCATAAAATTGGTCCAAAACTTTGTGATCAAACCTAGTTTGCAAGCAGACAGATTAGACTTTTCTACCTTAATGCTTGAGAAATGCACTTTGACAATAGCAACAAACAAACAGAAAGTGCAGTCAGTGTTCTGGTTCAACATTGCAGAACAAAGCCATTTTTGTGTTTCAATTGGAAAACCAAAATGTTTTTAATTTATAAATATCAAATTAATTATGTCAGTTTAAAGAAAACTCAAAGTGTTTTTATTTATCTGGAAACACTTTCAACCTTTTTCTCTATGGGGGATTTTAAGATCAGTTGTTGAAAGCTTTTCTAAAAAGAAGGAGTTCGTATCCTTGCAGCTTACGTCACTCATTCACATAGGTGAAGAACCATTTTTTTGGCAAATTCTGTTTGAGGTGAACCTCTTGTACCTCTGCCTGCCATGCCTTGTTGCTTTGCTTTTCTAGCAGGCACACTTAAATCTGCTTACTGAAGTGATATGCTGTTGAGTTTTAGCATCCTGAACTGTGCTGAGGAGTCAGGAGCAAGCTCAACTCAGCCCAGGCAGAGCTGAGCTCCAGGGAGAGCTGGTTCTGTGTCCAAAGCACCAGCACTTCTGTCCCAGTATGACAGCAGTGCACTGGGCTGTGCCACCACTGCTCACAGCTCTGGGAGACAAATGTTTCCATTCTACACACTTGGAGGCAAAGCTGAACCTCAGTTTTGTAGCCAGAGATGCTGCAGGAAATGGCGAGAGGTGTAAACCCTGCTCAGTAAGGTGGTTTTGGACTTGTGTCTACTCTGGGTTTCTTTTCTTACAGAACAGTTTAGGGGTTTTGGTCTAAATGAGAAAGCATGCAATTCCTTCTTCTCTGAGACCTTGTTTTGATCCCAGAAGGTGTCAGAATAAAGAAGTTTGTGGCTCAGCATCTTGTCTCTGGAAAAAGCTTTGAGGAGATGGCTCAGGAAGAGTTTCAGAACAGAGCTGGCATATGTCATCTCCTAATACTTCTTATTTCCAGCAATTTTGTGTAACAAAATTTCTGAGCCTGGTGTGGCTTCTGTTTATTCATTAGCCATCAGTTAACCACCTACACAGAAGAGGAACAGCTGCTATTTGTTGTGTACTTCAATATTTGCTGACTTTTCTTGTATCCTACAGGTCTGTGGGAAGGAGGGAATGATCAGTCCCTCTTCCCCTTCCCCATGCTCACTGTGGATTTGAGAGACTTCTGTCACATCCCCTCCAATCATCCCTTTGCAGACCAAGGAACTTGTCACTGTGTAGGTGCGGTTACATCAGGGGCTGTGGTGGATGTATGGTGGATAAACACAGTGCCTCTACAATAATGGAATAAAATCAAATTACATTCATTCTAAAAAGTGACAATGTGCATTGGGATGACAGTTGCTTGTCTTCGAGAATGAAACATGCCAGTTCTATATGTAAAATTGTTCAAATATGCATTAAAATTACAGATGTGGCAGCTAAATGGCATCTTAGCATTCTGCTAGATGTGGGTATTTTATCCAAATATAGTCATGTTAAGCTGCATCAGTGAGGAAAGCTGAGGCAATTGCTTCTATTCATAAGGGGAAAATATAAAGTAATCAGTATTTTTAAAATTGTCTCTAGGATCTTCTGTGTACCTTCTTTGCTCCACAGTGCAGGAAAATCATGTCTGCTCAGTTGCTGCTACATTGAAATAACTTCCTCATCTCTCAGGTCTGTTCATGATCTTTGATGGCTTTTCTCAAAGCTCTTCTCCCAGGCTCTTTCTGTTATGACAGAATCTCAATTTTCATTAAAACAAAAACAAAATCCTACAGCCTTCTTGATGGCAAAGGGAAGATGTAAGTGTGCACAGAGCACTGCAAAAGGTTTAAAATAAAAGACTAATGAAAAGTCCAGTTAAAGCAAATATCATGACTTCATGAGTTCTGGCCTAACAAATTTTGGAACAGTTAGCATTTTTTCAAAAGTCCTATATAAACTTAAGATACTGCTGTGAATACTGGCATATAAGGATCTTGCAATTTCACAGCTGGAAACTTGAGTAGACTCTGAATGAAACATTTACAATTAAATCATGTTTCAAGCATCCTTCTTCAGCCTGCAGCCTCTTAGATCTTCACTGTGAAGCAAAATCCAGCATTCCTCTTGAAAGCGAAATAAAGATGGAGGAGGAGGGAAAATTAAGATTCAGCTGTTGAAAGAATTTAGATAAGTAAATGGGTGGCCTCTTTCTCTTTCCTAATCTTAGCACAAATACTATTTAATAAGATACCAACAACATTCAATTAGCATTGATCTATGCAAGATGCTACAAACTTGTTTATGTGAGGTCACACTAATTTAAAATATTAGAGGTGTAATTACAGATGTGTGCTACAAAACTAAGTGGAACAATACATTTAACTCACAAGCATTTAGAAAAACATCAACAAAATGTTCCCATCTGCTGTATGATCAGACTAATTTTGCTTTACATTAGCCCTCCTATTAGAACAATCAGCTTAGGTAAGAAAGGGACACCTTCATATCTGCTGCTGTCTTTGATTTGCAGCACACACGCTCTGTACTGAGAAACAGTAAATGAGTTACAAGTAAACACTGCCCTACTCTTCAGGGGATTCACACTTCTACTATTTAGTTGTTTCATGGATTTTTAGTGAGGGTGATTGATCCAGCAGCAAAAACTGAATAACAAACCAGTACCCAGCAGGTTTGAAATTTGTGACATTTAATGTGCAGCTGATTTGATAGGAAACCTGGACAGGAATTCCTGTCTCAAGTAATAGTGTAATTTAGTGAAGTATAGAAATAAATACTAGGCTTTAAGAATTTTTTAATCCATTTATGCCATATTGATGTGACCTTACCAAATTAAATGCACTGGCATTTACATTTTATATACAAATAAGTTGAAAAACAATTCTTGCATGTCTCTTAGAGCACAAAAAAAATCTATTTTGAGACATTTCCGTGAGACCAGTTGTGAAAATAATTCAAATTTTAAAAACATTTAAAGCTTTGTAGAGCTTTAGCGGAGACAAATTAAAGATGTTTTTAATTCATGTCCATAATGAATCCATAAAGGAATTTTATTCCAATCTCCATGATTAATACACCACTGTATTTTGTCTGAGACAAATACTTTTGATATTGACCAATTTAATACATTACTTCCTCTGCAATTAATCATTATGGCAAGTTTTCCTCTAATTATATGAAATATATTAAAAAAGGAAGAAATAGCAAAAAAAGGGACAGCTGCTTCATGCATAGTAAACTGTTTGCTGACCCAGGATGACTGGAAGGGGAGGAGGGGATTCTATTTTTCATCACACATTTGATTAAGGAATGAGCAGGATCAAGTTTTCTGGGTTATGACCTGGCCAGAATGTGCTTTTGGGTTTGCCTATGGCCAGCCTGATCTCTGTGTTGTCAACAGTAGCTTATTCTTGCTGCTAATGCTTTTAGAAATTGAGGAGCTTTCCCTACACACAAATTCTGCTGAGCAGTAAGCACATCTACTTGCCAGAGGATGCAGCAGCTTGTGAATACATGGACTTCCAGAGTTCACAAAGTTCACAAACTAAACCCTGTGTTCGCATGGGCCCCTATCAATGTATGCACTATAGAAGGAAATTAAATAGTGGCCTCTTCTCTCTGCTGTATAATAAACCTTTTCTTCTTTCTCTCTACTAAACTTCTTGTACATTACTTGATCATTGGCTGAATCAATTATTTATAAGAAGGAGCCTATAACCTTTTCCTCTCAGCCTGTATACCTCCAGGGTATTTGATCCATTCACAGAAAGTCACCTCACTTCCAGAATTCCTCTTTTTGGAAATCAAAGGTCAAGAAAAACCTGCACACTTGCTCTATCTTGAAGCATATATCATCTCTGCTCCTTTTCTGTGTATTTTTTTCCTCTTCTAATTTTGCTTTTTGTGTCCTGTATTCACTGGACTTTGAATTCCTACAAGAGATCCACAAATTCTTTGTTAAGTATGGATCATGTCCACATGTGAAATTATTAGCAAACAGGCAATCAATTACCTTGTAATAGCAGCTAAATGGGTATTATTCTGTCTTGGGACCTGTATTATATTGAGTACAAATTTAAGCCAAATAGCTTAAATCCCACTTGACAGTACTTTAACAACATGGAATAAAAAACCTCTTCTCCTTAAACAACAAACTTGATGTTTGGGGGAGAGTGCCAAAAAAAAGATGATAAAAAGAATGGACAATGTTAAGGCTTCACAGAATTTTCTCTGCAGAGTCCAGCTTCCCAACCCCAAAAACTCTTTGTGGGAATTTCCATTGGAAAATTTTCTTCCTGCAAGGATGGAATGCTAATGAGAAGACCCCACCACATTTGAGCCCTGACTGTAAGGACAAACAGCTTGGCCTTTACACCAGCCAAAACTGGAAACCTAAAAAACCAGGACAAGCTTCATAAGTGAGAGGTCTTGAACTGATAAGGGTGGGGAGTATTAAAAAAAACATTTAGGGAGGTGATAGGTCTGTGAACAACACTGTAGAGACCAAAGAATTATCTTAGATGTACATGGAGTTAAGCTAACATGTAATGTTAAGCTTTCACAGTGCATTGAATGGGGGAATGGGGAACCCCTTCGCTAAACCCAAGATCAAAACCACATATAAGGACAAAAAAGAGACACTAATTCAAGTAACACAGATCTTCAGCTGAGATACATATTATACAAAATCATCTCAATTACACATCTTCACCAGGACACAGGGAATAATGATATTTTTAATCCCTAATTTCATAGGTGACAACAGAGAAACCTTCAGCTTCCTACTAGAGAAAGCCTTACGCAAGGAAAGTCCTGTAAGTTTCAGAAGTCAGTTGTTAGTTAGTAAAATAAAATAGAAAGGAAATTGCTCAGCAGTGGTGGGCTAATGGGGTGTGTTTTTCACAGAAACCTCCGCTCTAATGGGAGGGAGGAGGGATGGCTGTTCTTCCTGTACCTCCATCACCTGTACAAAACAAGTTGATAACTGAATGTCACAGTTGGTAGATTTGTAAATTAAGCCTTAGAAAATTAATCTCCTGCACTTTGTTGTAAATATCCTTTTCTTCAGTGATCAGTAGTGGCACTGAGCTGGCATCAATTTAGTGTTCCCTTCTTGAAAAATCCTATTAAAAAGTCACAAATGATAGCACCCAGACTTACAAACCTATAGGCTTAGGAACAATGGCTTATATCTTGTTTGTGCTGATAGAACAGGAAATAAAATGTAAAAAAATATTGTAAGCCATCTGCCTCTTTATCAACTTTCTCTGCATATTCTGCACAGATATCTGTATTCGAGCATGTTTATTCCAGTCGGGCAAATCACAGATAACCCATTTATATTAATTTCTGTAAATAGAAGACACAGATGCCTGAGGCAGAAAATAAAATATGAATTCCTGATTGTTTTAAGTCTCAAGTAGTCATAGCTGTGAAGTGCTCAGTCCAGCAGAACAGATAGAGTAGGAAAGAAATATTCTGAACATTTGTTGTCTTCTTTTTATTCCTCTTCCTCCAGCTGTGATATTTGTGATATCCAGCTGCTATGCACACAGCTTCTTCCTTTGTCAGTGATCTGTGGCTTATGTCTACAATTTTAAAGGGAAAGTGTGAAAAAATGTGTGACTATTAGTTGAAGCAGCATCATTTGAAATAAATATTATACTTTTCACAGCACTTCAGGAAGGTTTTGTACATAGAGCCCCCAGAATATCCATTTGTAAATAATCCCAATTTGATATTTTTCTGTCTGGAGTGCAAAATGGGAGATGAGGTTAATCACCCCATTGTTAAAGCTCTGCTGGGGTAGTTCAGAAGCACCAATTTCAAGCATAAATAAAGAGTATTTTAGGTATTTCAAGAAAATACAGTGAAATGGGGAAAAGATAAAAGAAACAACTTTTATTCTCATATTTTTATTAAATAGGAAGTTGGTTTATTTTCAACCATATGTAGGACAGTTATTGACTTCAGTGGATCTTTCTTGTCAAGCACTGATGTGTTTGTATAGAAGTACATCCAGCAAAGAGAAGCACAGTGGACCTAAAGATAATAGATAAGAAGGGGATGGAGGAAGAGGAGGGAAATTAACCTCAGATGGGCATTTTCTATGGCATCTGTATCTACATATGGAAGTTTATCTCATATTTCTTGTCAATTCTGGGGCTTATCTTGAAGCCATCACCTACTTTCTGTTGGAAGGGGGCATCCAATATAAGAAAGGATGATGCAAAAAGGGAAGGGCATAAGAAGGTCTGCTGAAACAAAGTGACAAAGTAGCACCAAAGGCAAAATAAAGCAGCTAGGGCTGAAATGAATACACAAATAGTCATTCTCTAATCTTTTGAAGGCTGGCACTGATTACGAGTCCCTATTATACCCTAAAATTAAATATCTATTTGACTTGCCTCCTTTTCCTAGTGTCATCCAAGAGGTGTCAGTCATTGGACAGCTTGTTTTCATTTCTTATATGAAATTAAGCTGAGAGTTATGACCTTTTCATTTAAACTTCAAATGTAATTTGGTGCCTTATTGTGAGCTGGCAGAAGGCACCATAATAATTTCCTAACATCTTGATCACACTTGGGGACCTTCCTTCATAGCAAAATAACTCCAAAACTCCCTGGGGTATAAAGAAAAAAATATTTCTTCCAAACATTTAATGCAGCTCTTAGATGTTTACTCTTTTCTCAACTGAACAACACTTCCATTTGTGTTCTAAAAATAACCTTCAGGGCACAAAACTGCCTAATAGTGTTTGTTAACTTGGCAATCCATCATTCTTGGTGTTTTTTCTGACTTGCATTTTTTTACCTACATGTTCTTTGACATGATCAGCTTGTGAGCACCTTTAGCTACGATAATTCATGCTGACATATATGTTTTCAATTCTAATTTTCTTAGTACATATCTTTTAAGAGTTTTAGATGAGACCTTGGACTCAAAATTATTTCTTTGACATATATTTGCTTATAAATTTACCAATTAATGTACAGAAAAGGAAATATTCATATTAAGTATGTTAATCAGCAGCCTGTATCAATTAAAATATTAAAATGAACAAAGAATTTGCCATTTATCAAGCTCATTAAATGTGTTAATTTGTTTTGCTCACCTGATTTTGCTTTGGCAACATATGCTCACTAGCTGAAAACTAGTGGGAGAAAAACACCTGCAATCTTTCCACAGTTATCATGAATTTGTTCCCAGTGTGACCCTAATGATGCCAATTTATAGCAAAGGCTGCAGTGCAAGTGCTATAACAAGTAAGGTAAAAGTACTCCATGTGATGTTGCCAAGCACTTTGTGTAAAAGATTTTTTAGTGCATCTTTTGTGTAAAAGATGCCATAGTACTCAGCATCCTGAAAAGTGGTGAGACACTAGAAGAGGTTTCTCAGAGAAGCTGCCCCATCCCTGGAAGTGTTCAAGGCCAGGAGGGACAGGGCTTGGAGCAACCTGGTCTAGTGGAAGGTGTCCCTGCCTGTGTCAGGGGGTTGGAACAAGATGAGCTTTCAGGTACTTCTATGCAGACCACGAACAGCAGAAGTTACAATAGCCTAATTTTCACAGCTGTGTGCAACAGTGGAGAATTACAGCCACTCTCATTCAGGCTGAGACAAAATCCATTTGGGGAGGAGCTGAGAGTACTGATACAAGGCACTTTACAAAATTACAAAGTGCAAACAGAAGTACTTGAATATATTCTCTATGAAGTTACTGCAGGATGAAAAGCAGAAGGTGTAAAAACTGGAAAACAAAGTAGTGTAAAGCAAACTTTTTTTTTTTTCCAAATGGAAGTAAGTTAAAGAGAAAGCGATTGCTGAAGGTAAGTTGTCATCACAGTCTTCCCTGTGAGGGGAAGAGGATGGGCAGGCATTGATCTCTGCTCTGTGGTGAGCAGTGGCAGGACCCGAAGGAATGACCTCAGGTGGTGGCAGGGGAGCTTTAGTTTGGATATTTAAAACATGTTCTTCACCCAGAGGCTGGTTGGGCATTGAATGGACTCCCCAGGGTTTGGTCACAGCATCAAGCCTGATAGAGCTCAAGGAGCATTTGGACAATGCTCTCAGGCACAGAGTGTGACTTTTGGGGCTGTCTTGTGCAGGGTCAAGGGTTGGACTCTATGATCCTTGTGGGTCCCTTCCAATTCCGCATAATCTGTGATTCTGTGATTCTGTGATTCTGTCCAAGGTTATCTCTCCTTGCTGCATTAGGAGTTCTTCCTCATTGAGACTGGTCACTCTGGGCTGCACAGCACACCAAAAGCACAGCATATCAATTGCTGACTAGTAGATGGAACACCGGCAACTACCAGAATCACACCATACCAAGGCTGTTGACAAAAGCTCACAGCCCACCTCCTCCTCATCTTCATTCACTGTATTACAGACCATGCAGAAATGCACATGTAGTCATTTTCTTGGCAAAACCCCCTGTCTATAACTAGTAGAAATAGAGAAAAACTCCTGTAGGCAAATAAATTGACTTTATCATACAAATAGAGTGTCACTTCTTACCCTTCTGTCTCCTGGGCTCCTACAGTCATGCGTGACATTATGGGGAGAGGTAGTGAAGGGTTTAGTGCTCCTCCAGCTTGATCAATGAAGTAGAATGGAAAACAATCTTCTTTGAGTTACTCAATTTTTCTAGGTTCTATGACTTCAGCAGAGTTAGGTCTGGCCTCTTGTTGGGGAATAGAGCAGATCCCACAGGTAATATAATCATTCAGTGTGTGGGGGAATCCCCATGATGCCAATGCTGGCAGAAATGCTTCAACTTCTTGTGACCTATTTTTCACTTCAACACCGTGACTAATATAGCTTTGGGCCTGGAAATGCTTGCATACCTTATGGGTAGAAATATGTACAGTGATTTCACTGATTTCCTTGGGACTATTCTTAGGAGTGAAGTTACTCATGCAATTTATTGCAAGCTTACAGTTTGGGGGTCTAATTTCACACTGTAATGAATAACTAACCTGATTATTTCACCTTCTTCTTCCCTAATTTTTTCTAGAGCTGTGATATTGTGTCAGGTATGAGCTGTTTACCTCATACTTGTGTGCTAATGAAGACTTGATATTTGCTCTTTATGCAAAATAGTTCCCTTTAGAATATTTAATATATGGCAGAATATTCCTGTTAAGGAATGAAGATGTTACCAATGTTCTTCAATAGGGGATTCCCACGGATCAGCAGCTTTATAGGTCACTGAAAATAAGGACCAAGAGAAAACTTAGAGTCTACCACACCTACACTCAGCCGTCCATGTGGCAATTAGCATTTTCAAGTTGCACAGAACATTGTTGCTTACCCTGGATCTATTCTGTGATGTAAAATCCTAGAACATCACTCTGTAAATCATGTCAGACCATTGAAAAATAGTCTGAAAAAAAGAAACTTACAGTCAGTAACTGCATAAGCTTAAAGATTGTTGTCAGACGACAATATAATTTTTAAATTCAGAAAGAAAATTAAAAAATACCTCTTTCTACTTTTTCTGTTATTGGAGTCTCCATAGGACCAGTTCTCTAAGCCCCTCTCAGAATACCCCAGGTCCTCTTCCCAAGAGTGCTTTTTGGTGGAGGTTTATCAGTATGTAAACAGAGGATTCCACAGTTAGAAATAGAGAACTTTTCTTCTTTCTGTTTTATTTAAATGTGAAGAGGGTATGTAAGGATTTTCTGGGAAAAGTAGCACCAGGAAATATAGTTGATCAAGAAATGAAACAGCTAATTATGCTTTGGAGGCATGTTAGAAATTAAGTAAATCTTGTTGTTTGTCACCGTTTTATACTACCTTTTCTTTTAAAGTCTTCTGCTCTGAAAAGTCTGGTCTAAACATTTTACACTCACAGAAGATTGTCTTGCTACATTGCTTTGATCGGGGATGCAATTTAATTTTTTGACTTCTGAGCCTTTTGTGTTTTCTCAATTCTTGTTTGTTGAAGGTTTGATTTAATACATGTTCTAGGGAAGGTATCTTAATCCCAGTGTCTTTGGTGTTTAACAAGATTCAGAGCAGAGCAAACTGGCAGATGTCTCCCTTTTAAAGAGTTCTGTGGAGCTGGTTGAGATTGTGGCCATTTAGTACCAACCAAGTGTGAGCTGCACCTGTGGCACTGGCTCAGCAGCCCCCAGTGCAGTGCCTGCTGTGGGCAGCTCTGCGGCCCTGTCTGAGGCCAGACTTGGGACTGGCTGTCAGGGAACACAGGAAGGATGAAATAGAGAATCTTTCAGAAAGCATCATCACTAGAAAGACACATGGAAGGCCCATGCCCCGGAGGCTCAAAATCTTCATCAAAATATCATGGCTTTGAACCTGTGAAGTTCTGTCTTGGCCATTCATATGCATGCTCAGAATGTCAGTGCTGGTTAGAAGCTGCATATAAAATGTTTTACTCCTTTCTCAGACTGCAGACACAGTTCAGTTGTCATCACAAACTTTTACATTTTCTAATAATAAAAAGAGACCTTTTCAAGTTGCAAATTAGGTTGTAAAAGGTTTTATCACACCATATCACAAGGTATGAAGCTCTTGTGATAAACTTTAGATTATTTTCTCACTCAAAACAAATATCTATATATCCCAGAGAGCTCTCTCAGGTGGGCCCAGTAGTAATTTTTGACAGCTACTTTTCTTTCAACAAATATCTATTTTCCTATCAGGCCTTAGGTAAAAGCATGTTCGATGTGGCAAAGGCTTTTCATTAAAGATAATCTTGGAAGGTGATTTGTGGTGAGTTGATTTGAGTTGCTTTAGAGTTGGACTTCACTTGATGATCTTTCTCTTAAATATAGTGGCCACAACAGTCTTTGTAAATGCTCAATACAACTAGTTAAAGATTTTGACATGTTCTGAGAGTGGCCAGCAACCTAGAAAAGCCACCTAGGACGTGAAAATGTGGCATTCCTGTCTCATTCTCCTGTTTCAGACATTATTGCTTCAGGCTGTGGAATGTCTTCTTCACCTCTTGACTTTTCACAGGAATCTTCATAGAGTTCTGCTTTTATCCTGGATCAGAGCAGTATGGATTGTTGAAATATCACTACTCTGCAACTTAGTCTTGAATGATAAAGGGCCTAAATTGATAAACAAATTCCTAACAGAACACAGAGCTGTACAGAAACCTTAATAGGTTTTGAATCAGACACTTACAGATGGGTTAGTGCGTTATTCCCCAGTCATTTATCCCCAGAAATGCCCAGTTTTACAGAACAAAGACCTCATTCTTTCAAAAAGGGCACTTCACCCGCATTTTACCAACATTTGAGAGTAATGCAAATTGGGAAACTGAAAACCAGACAACTCAACATCTATTAATAATGCTACAGGTTTATTTATATCTAACCTGAATGCTGCACTTCTGTAGCAATTTATTTTAATTTTAATTCAATATTCTGCACTTGGCAAGTTTCTGTGAATTCGCAACACACACGTCTATAGATATGGATACAAATAGCTATTTTGGAGTAGTAAATGATACTGGCCATATGAGATGAAAATTATTCTTTAAGCCTGGTAAGAATTAGTGGGAATTGCAGCCCTTGAAAAGACTACACAGGAGTTAGATTTTACGGTCATTATTCCCAGAAGAAGAAGATATTAAATTTTGCTGATCGGAACTAGCAGTTTGCTACAGATCACGTTATGATCATTTATGTGTTTATGGGCCAACAAAACTCAGAAGTTAAACACTCCATTAAGTTACAGGGCAAGATTCTCACATGGTGAAATAATGTGAATACATTAGTTTGCATCTATTTAGGAAAATTAGGTGTCTGAGTCCCTGGTATCTAACTTCAGACCAGGGACTTAAAACATGCTATTCCAACACCTAAGTTAATTTCAAGCACTCCAGCAAACCCTGCAGGCTTGAGTATAACCATTAGCTGCCTTTAAAACTAATTATGAACCAAAAATCATAAAAATAAATGTCATAGTTTTGAATTTTTTCTGTTAAAATCTGGCTCAGAATTTCTTTTCTCTAAGATATAATTTTCTACCTGACACTCATATCCTGCAGGACTCTGGATTTGCTCTTAGAAAGCTCTGGTTAAGTCATGACCTTCAACTCTTCTTCTCATTTGACTGGATTCTGGAAAGGGTATTTAGTAATGAAATGGAGATTTAATTTTTTTTCCCCCAGAGCATAGAAATTTTATCTTGGGACTACTGATATTAAGATTCTGTGCTGTCTAAGCCCCCCTATGACATGAACTGCTGAAAGTGCAAGTCAAATTCTCACAGTCAAATATCCACTTGGGATACTTGAGAGGCCTCTGAAACCACAAAGGGATAACAACTCCAAGAATATTGTGAAATTCCTTGCACCATGTAAACAATGAGAATTTTACTTTTACAAGCCAGAAAAATGACTGAAATATTTCCATTTGGTTTAGCAGATCTTTCCACCTGTCTCTCAGGATACCGTAGCCAAAACTGCCCTAAAAATAATGTATAGGGCTAGCCACTGGGGGCTAGAAAATGTAATTTGTACCCATTTGTGCAAAGTATACTGTAATGTAATATGTTGCAACTCAATGTTGTCAAACACAACAAAATTCTGAGACATTCCTGGAAATCTTGATCTTCTTGACTCTGGCCCTCCAAAATTACTTGGATATCTACCTTAAACCTTAAAAATCCCATGTTTTCATCTTTCCAGGAACCTAGGGCTATCCTGCAGCATTCTTAGCGGTGGAAATTCAGCAATTTTGTCTGCTCTAATCTCTGTCTATACAGTAACATTATATAGTGTTAAACTTCCAGTATAGAATAAAATGTGACTGTTTGCTTTCAAATTGTCTCCTTCCCCACACCCAAACCACCTTCTAAAATGCACTCTTATAACTATGAGCAATTGTAAATGCTGATGCTTTGCTTACATATATAGCCTGTTTTCTTATTTGCAATTAAAAAGGACAATATGAAGATTCTATCTTGCCCCATCATTCAAAGAGCAAAACAATTGCAGGTTACCATGAAAGAAATATCATGCTTTGGCATGCTTTGGGCTGGTCTGACAGCAACTACCATGATGTGCAGAAAGTTACTATAATGATATATTCCATTGACAGGCAGATAATCAAGCAGTGAAAACATCTGATAATCAAATCTCTCTTAAAAACAACACAAAGATGTATAAATATCATGTGGCTTTCCTCTAAACAAAAAAAAAAAAAAACAACAACAAAACAAAACAAAACAAAAAATAAAAACCCAACAAAACAAAACAAAAATTCAGTCTCGACACACTTAATTAGACAATAAATAGTTTAACTCAGTGTTTTTCAAAAAGTTTCCACCAGCGCTTGGAAGCACACTGCAAAATTTGGTATTCAAATGTTTGCTTCCTATGGGTAAATGAAACTAGTAATTGAAATGTAAACCTTTTGTCATGTAGGACTTTCCAGGTTTTTAGGCAAGAGGCTGTTCCATTATTCCAGGATAATAACCCTGAGGAGAAAATCACAACACTGTGTCTGAAAATTTGCAAGTTTCTTAATGCTTTAAAATGTACCTGGTACTTGAGACTGCCACTGTGTTTCTCAGGGCTATTTTTTCCTTATAAAAATAGGTCTCTGTTACTGTTAGTAGAGTTTAAAACACAATACCATGTGGAGGGAGTGTTTAAGATATTAGACCTGTGGTAGTGCTGCCTTTGCAGCTCAACAATGACATTCCCACATATGAAGTCTTAAGGTTAAGAGGGATCTTTATTGTATTTTTCCTGAAACCTATATGGGAGTTTTGGCCATTCACTTCTTGCTGATGACTATTTTCTGCAATTTTTGAGCAGCTTTGTACTAGGCAATTGGATCCATAACCTGCTGTTAAATCAAACTCCTAAATAGATAATTTTGATGGTGCTACGGTGTCTGAACTTCTGGAGGCAATGGACTTGCAGCATCCATGACAGCAACAATGATCCTGCAGTGAAGATTCACTCTGTCACCAGTTGCCAGCAGCTCAATAGGTGTTGAGCTACCAGAACATGTCAGCTTGACTTTGGTATATTTATTCTTCATCTGACTGTCCGTGATTCATGTGTGGACATGTTCATCATTAGCAGAAATGTTCTATACTGGAACTTTACTGATGTAATCCTAAAAAAAAAAATCTTTATTTTTGTAACATTCAGCTAAAAATGTTTTTTTAATTGAAATTTATATTAGTGTTTTAGAGAAAGAAAGATTAAACACTCTCTCATTAGAATATCCCAGTGATAAAAAATTTGTTTTATATAATGAGGAAAACTGTTTTAAAATGTTTCAAATAGTTTAGATATTTTTAGTAAGGGGGCCTTTCTCTATTTTTCCCTATTATTTATGTAAGAAACTGGTTTGATCATGAGTAAGACTCAGAAAACAATGTTTGCAGTGATCTCTTTGTAGAATATCTGACAGTAAAATACGTCTTTGATTACTATTGAAAAGTTAGGTTTTTAATACTATCTAATAAATATTCAAGTTTCACACCCTTTCTTATATCCTAAGGTACCTTTTTAAATCCCAAAATATCACTGCAAATATCTTCTCCCTTGTATTCTTTCCTCTTTCTTTTTCCCAATTTCATTCAATACCTGACATTTATTCTATCCTTATCCCTAAGAATTTTTCTTTCATTACTGGTAGAATATATTATATTCATATCTATGTACCTAATATATATCCTAAAATAAACGAAATTTTAAATAATAAAAGAATAATAATAATAATAATAATAATAATAATAAAAATAATACTAAATTCTGATAAAATAAGTGCCTAGGTCTCATGATCTGTATGCATTCTGTGTGAAGTGCTGCACAGATGCTGTGTTCAGGCCTTGTAAAACAAATCATTTCATAAATAATCAAAGAAAATGGATTCCAGGAAGAAAAAAAACAGTGTATGGACATCAAATGGGGACTGTAAGTATTAACAATATGAGGAAAACTTCTGGACAGGATTTTAGTGTTTCCTACATGGTGATGAACAGACTGCATTTCTTCTGGGAGCAGATTGTGAATTTCATTCCATGCGTGCAGCCCCCAGGGTGTAAGATGCTCATACCTAGAGGAGGGGAAAATGGGCACAAAACTCAAACTGCAGCCAGAGAGTTTGGGTATCTTGTGACATTTCCTGAACTGCTTCATTATAGCTTTTCAAATAATTGTGTCCTTTTTGTTCAATTTTGAGCGTTTTTGTTTTGTTTCAGGGTTTTTTTGTAATGAAGATTTCAGGCTAACAGAGATTGGGCTCGTGGCCATGTTGGCCAGGATCAGGCTTCTGGATACTGGCTTGTGTTTCCAACTGTAGAACTGGTCTGGGAATTGTGCATGACAAATTCTGCCAAAAATGTTGTGAATCTTTACTCATTTTTATAAGCTATGCACAGAAAATGAAAAGAAGCATAAAATTCACCCACTTATAAAAAGATGCACTTTGCTGAAATTTGTCCTGGAAGAAAAGAAAAAAAACAAAAAAAGCTTTTCCTTAGCTATATCTGTTTTGAAAAGCTTCATGTGCATTGATATAGATGTAAATTATGAAAATATTGTGATCCATGACATTCACATCCAAGTACAATAGATTTTTCAATGCTGTGTCTAGACATAGGCACAATTTATTCCTTTCCATTATGGTCATGCACAGACTCTCCCTGACCCTTCTCAGTCACCACTCTACAATCTTTCCTTTAGAGGGAAACTTGTTTTCAAACCAGACTAAAAAAAAAAAACCTCAATATAGATCTAAGAATATTATTTATTAAAACAACTAGTTTAAAATTACCAGCTTACTTTCCCAAAGATTGTTTGAATTTCAAAAAGGAGCTTCCCTTACCTTACTATTTCTAGTCCACTTTGTTCCATCCTGCAGTTCCTCCATATTTTCCATATACCAAACCACTTCATGGTTGAAGTTCTAGTCCAGTGGGGACAAAAAAAAAGGACATATAACAACAATGTCAGCTCTTAATCTCTAGCCATTCATTAATTCATATACATTGGCAATGTATGTGATGTTCCACAGAACAAAAAAGTAATGGAAAAATCTCATGCAAGTTGGTTAAGAGACCTTGGAGTTATTGAGGTGACAAAGAAACCTGTGAGAATTGTTTTTCTCAGTCTCTCATTGTTGAATATTTTTCTTTTTCTGTACAGAAGATAGTCCTAGTGGACCGGAAGAGACCAAATAAGAGGACCAAGGGAAATATTTGTTGCAGAGATTTGTAGAACAGAGTGCAAGAGTTGGGAGAAAATGGACAGGTAAGTCTGAGAAAGATACAGCAATAAAATCTCCTGATTTATGAACCAAGTGCCTTGACTTTCTGATTTACAGAAGTAAATAAATAAATAACATACAAACAGACCAACAAAAAAAATTGGAATAAGTGTTTAGGGACACTGTACAGGATTAATTTCTTTTCTCTGGTCCCCATTATATCTGCCAAAATACAGCCAACATTTTTCTGTTTGCTCTGAAAGGTAAAGATAGTCCCTATCCTTTTTAACAGGACGATATTTTCTCCCTTTCCCTTTTCCTGTTATCCTGCAAATTGGAGGTATGGGTCAGCTGTGAGAAACACAATGTTCTGAATTTAGGAAAAAAACCTTAAAGCAATTCACACAGCTTTTGTGAAAAGTGCATCGAAATCCTGCAATTCATTTACTGCAACTTTAATAACAATTAACATTTAGATGCTGAGGATTAGCTGTTCTTCTGGCAGACTGACTATAAACATACTTTCTAGGAATGCTGTTGTCCTTCCAATAGGTGGATTTCATTTATTTGAGAACCATCCCACTGTTTTTAAGACAGGCAATATTCTAATAGATTCCTGTTCAAAGCAAACAGCTCCCCAGGGCAGGAACTGAACTGGCCATGGGATGAGCTGGATCACAGATCTCAGCTCCTCACAATGATATGGCAGCAACATAAAGTTCCTGTTCTCCGTCAATGCTGATGTGTTTGATGGCAAATGATGCCTCACAGCAGTTTGCAAGCACTGAAAAGGGAGGGTAATGCAGGTAGGGAGAAAGGGCAAAGGGAAGTTATTGCTGCAATAATCACTCCAGCTGGTGTTTTTCCAGGAAATGCCTGTTCACCTGGGGTTTGCCATGGGCCTTTCCTGGCAACCAGCCCCCAGAGCACAGGTACACAGGCACCGTGCTGCTTTCTTGGCAGCTCATAGGACTTTGTGTCTTGTCCAGTCTTTAGCTATGGAGAGCAGAGTCAGTCATGTTAGAGGGAGACTGCAGTCCCCAGGTTACATGAAGGAAAGAACATTGAATGAAGGTTTATTAAAATATAAGCAGGTATCACAGTATTTTTGATCTGTTTAATATGTAGTCAGTATTTCCTCCTGCTGCTGCACAATTACTGATTCTGAAACGATGCCAAACCAGCATGGCTGTCCTTTGGATATACAGACATCTTCAAAACTACAGAGAGAAATCTCTCTGAGACATGCAATGCTTTAGAAAACTGAATTCTGCTCCCTGTAGTTATAGCTGAACCTTTCTAGTTGCTATGTCAGTTCTGCCCAGCCCTTGACCTTAATAACTGCTCTTGTGCACCTCAAAGCATGAGGAGACCATGCTAGCACTTAATTATTTTTTCCAATATTAAAAACTTCACAAAGTCTGTAGGTGAACAAAGGAGATGTTTACAGACAGATTCAGCACTGAACAGTGTAGTCTTTGTAAACAGCATCCAAAGAACCTTATAACATCTTTGCTCAGCTAGACTATTTTGGGTTTGCCCAAGAAAATGCACCGATAGACGGAGTAAAATGTCAGTAGTAAAATGTATGTGGGACTAGGGTGTGCACAAGAAAAAATCAGCCCCTTTTCATCTGAATGATTCTTGGACCCTGGATTAGGCTTCTTAGAGGTGATGCACCTTGGCTTAACTAAGGCAGACATATGAATTACAGTCATCTTGATGCTGTAACAGAGTAGAATGAAATTGGATTGGATCTAAACTCACAGGAAAGTCAGATGAAGAGGAATAGTGTATCCAAGTAGCGCAGGGAAAATGTGGTCAAGGTCCTTGTGCTAACATATTAAATGTCAATAAATAAATCTGTTCCTTCACCGCATCTCTGTTTCTTATTTGTAAAGCAGGGATTTCTCCTGAGGAGTGCTTTGAGATCCAGACTTGATACAAGGTATTTATATCAAGGCAACTAATTTGTATTAGCTTTAATTATAGCAGATCTGTATTGCTTGTTCAAAGAGACAGAACTGACTGATATGTGATCTGTTATTTTGTATGTTTTGAACAATTGTGATGTTTACCTGTTATTGCATGAGCAATCAAGTTTGGAATCTAGTTGTTGTACCGTGATTGCAATAATTTTCAACATCTGTGTTTGTCTGGTAAAATTTTGGTGAAAAATATATCACAGTGTATTTATATGAGCTCTAATTAAAAGTTTCTCTTATAATTTATGCTACTCTTCCATGAGCTGTATTTATTTCAAAGTCTTTAAATAATATTCATGCCATTAGGAATTATAAAGGTAATGGACATCAGTGTTATTTAAATTGTTGTATTTTCCTCTGCTGTGTCTCAGTGGGAATGTTGAGTGCCACACAAGAGCTATAATTGAGAAATCCCTTGCTCTCTGTGACTCTGATTGCTATTATGATTGGAATAATTTGCATTTTTATGAAGATACTATTCTGTCTTCAGGCATCCATGACTGTGCTTGATGTTTTGAAGATCATTTGAAAAGACACAGAGAAATTATTTGCTTTTTAGTAGAATGGCTCTTTACTTGCAAGCAAAAACAAATTATTTGGTCCAAAGGAAGTAAGAAAACAGCTTATAAGTATGTGAAGTAGGAGCTGTTGGTAAACAATATCTCCAGAAAATGACACGTCCTCAAATGTCTGCAATGGCATTTTACTAAAATATTCTCTTGCAGTCACAAGATGTTTGCAGTGTTACCAAGCAATAAAATTACTGGTAGGGTTACACCTTCCATACCAGTAGGTCATTTTATGTCTGTGTTGTCCCTGTGAATGCCTAACAAAGAAGTTGTGGAATTTTTCCCTTTGGAAGCCTGAGGCTCTGACCATGTGGCCCCTGTCTAGCTTGAATCCAGGCTTAGTCTCTGGCCTAATAGAACCAATGAATTAGTGGTACCACTCTGTAACTGCTGTTACAGGAAAAACACTTTTAAAAAAAGCAAACAGAAACCATACAGCTGAGGAGTTGGTACCCCTTTCACCCATGAAATTCACAGTGAGTAATATTGTGTTCTGCACTTAGACTATGTTGAGAAGAGAGTGCTTAAACTGGAGAAAAGTTTTATCATTGTCTGTGACTAAGTGCTAAGATATGGCTCTCCATTACTCTGCAATCATATATGCAGAGGAAATGTAGGTGTAAATGGAAATTACACACCTCTGACTAATGTTCAACAGAGCTTAACGCTAAATATTATTTACAGAATTTTTAATGTCATAACGGAGAGAATTCACCACCTCAGAACCCACGAGTAACAGAGTCAAACAAGGCAATGTACACTAGCTGGCATTTATCTATTATCTTTAAAGCTAACATTAGAGATCTAAAAATTCCAAGGTATTTCATGTGATCTGAGATTTTTAAGAATAACCCTAATAATTTCTGTTGTGCCCTTCTCTTTCTTTTCACAGTGGAAAGAATCTAAGATGTCACCTATCAAGAAAGAACTCTTCTAATACTGACTCAGAACTTTCTAAATGTGTCCAAAGTGAATGTCTTAATATTGCTTTGAACAAGTTAACTTGTGAATTGTGTGTGGATTGCAGAGAATTAATAAATTTATCTACAGTGTCCAAATGCAGTGTCCATTCCAAGCCTTGACTGCAAAACAGCTTGTGTGAATTGCCAGTATTCACTATCTTTACCTCTCTCACAGAGGCACCCCAAATCATGATCAATCAAAATTCTTGTATGAATTTAAGGCACAAAGCACTCTCAGCATTAAAGGCTCCAAGACAACTAATTTCTGAGCAACTATAACCGAGCACATTGGTTCATATGTAGTGAAGTCTTTAGGCACATAATAGACTAAACGATACTTCCCTCACACACACACTAATTTTATTACAGCATAGTTCTTCATGCTCTGTATAATTAAAATTCTGTCATCATCTTCATTATGAACCTCTATTTTTGCTGGTTTAAAACCTTGTCCATAATTTACTCTGAAAGGGAGGCTGTGGTATGGGATTTTGTCACAATCAGGGGTTCTTCTTGCACTGACTAAAAATAAACACTATGATTCTCAGAAGTAATTAATCAATTGCATCCTTCTGGTTTAATCTGGTAGAAGGGTTATGAATCTCCAAGGGTGAGCAGGAAAATGTCTTTTCTGCAAAACAAGCCTCATTGGGCACCCATTTAAAAATCCTTGCTCTTGTCTCACGAACAGAGTAGATTTGTTCTTTTTTTTTTTTTTTGAAACAAAGGAGTCACCAGAAATACAGTATTTGGTGCCAGATTCTCACTCCAATATTCTGATACAAAAGACCCCTCTCTTTTCAAGTAGAATTTGCCATTGTTGGATTCTTGTCTTCTTGTATTTAAAAGCAAGCACAAGTCTGAGGGAAAATGTATCACAGGACAGACGTAGCAGATAATGTAAATATTAAGTACAAATATTTCATTTTTCTTGTGTACTTATAGATATACAGATTAAAGGCTTCTTAAATGAACGCTGACACAACTGATAGAAATGTTGTGACAATGCAGTCTGGCTATATTATGATTGTTTCTTGCACAACTACTGATTTTGTAATGGTGTATTGTGAAGCCTTACAATTATTTCATACAACTGCAAGGGGTCCTTGTAGGCCTGTGTTTTACAATCTTCTTAGGCAATGAAATCTGAAACTATTATGCAAAGGACACAATCTACTGTCTCTCATGATCATGACAAAAGCTATAAAATGTCCATTCTTTCGTGGACCATGACATTTTAAAAATGCCTCTGGTTTTCTGTTGCTGTGTTTATCCTCCCATATCTCAATAACAGTAAATGGTGCCATTATTTTAAATCACAGCTCCAAGTCATCCCTTTTCCAATGGGAATTTAGTTAGATCCAAGATAACAGTATTCCTATTCTTCAGGGAGATTGGCAGGGTCATTTCAACTTAACACCTTTTTGTAAACCCACTCAGTTGCCTTACCATCTTTCAGCCTCAAATCAGAATATTTCCTAAAATCTGGGCCACAAACAATCATTATTGCTGTAACTATTTTCTGTGAAAGTAACAAAGGGAAAACAGTGAGAATTCTGAGGAAAAGATGAAGAAATAGGAGGAAGAGGAAGAGAACCTGTCCTGTTCTCTAGTCCTGCCTGCATTTGAGTGGAGGAAATTCACATCTCTTTGGATGTCTTTACTGCACTGCCTGCTCCTGACATATTCTGCTTTGTTGCATATTGTAGAGTGTTGCAAGAAGGGCAGATATACCAGGCAAAGAAGCACCAGTTAAGGGGAGTCATATTTAGAATAGAACTATATGCTGTTAATTCAAATCAGCACTTGAGGATGTGTCTGGGTCACCCAGTTCTGAGAGGTGGGTACATATGTGTTCAACATTTGGTACACATTTTCCTGACTATGTGGAGGTTTTTTTGCAAGGCTTTTGTGCATTTATGGCTTAAAAACTGCTTAAATGCTTTTTTGAGTTGGCACTGAAATGAATAAACTGTTTTCACTGAAATGAATAAACACTCAGAGAGAAACTGTGAATTAAATAAAATACCTGTCTTCTTCAAAGGGATTCCTTGAGTTCTCAGTCCTGTGCTGAACTGGGATGTGCGCTGTCCATCCTGGCTGTGCACCTGCACTCTGACAGCAGGGGAAAGGCTCAAAGGGAGGTCATCTAAATAAGGAACACTTGAGAGCAGCAGGACACTGTTCTATGTGCCTGGCAATAAGGGTGGCTGGTTGAGAGAGATGGAGCAGCACTTACAAAGAGTTTAAGGTTAGGTACATTTGGCCACCTGCCTCAGAGTGCCACTTCATAAGGATCCTAAACATTGCTGGCATTGATTTAGGTCTAAAGCTGTTGCAGACAAGAAAGTCTCAGGCACATTTTTAGAAGAAACATAAAAATGCTGACATCTTTTTTCTTTCTTGACTGCTCCATATATTATGCTGCTAATAGATGCCTCTCTTGAATTTCAGACAGTAAAAATAATTACCACAATTTCTCTTTTGCCTCTCCCCCTTTCCTTCTGATGGCTGCTGAGTCTCTTTGAATGAAGGCTTGGCAGCATTACCAGACCTGCATAAATCACATCAACCCCTGTGTCTGTGTATGGAATAGCAGCACATGCAGGTCTCCTACGCACAAGAGAGGATTAAGAACAGATTAAGCACATTGATTCTGCTATCCCCCCATGTGTGCTTCATCTAACTATTCCACTATACACTTGGCACATTTGTGATTAAAGCCTGTGTAACAGATGAACATATTGTAAGCAGATAGAAAGAAAGAAGCTATTAAAATTAGTTGAATTACTTCACTTGCTTGCAAAAGAAAACAAAAAAAAATCCCCTCAGAAAAACCACACAAAAAAAACACCCAGCTTCCCTCCAAAACAGATCTTTTATCATGAATTCTAGAAGCAATCAAGGAGTATTTCTAAATGTCATGTCTTTCCAAACAAAGAATTTGAAGGAAATAGAAGCTCAAAGCTCAAAGACAGAATAAGAAAGGGAAATAATTCCTTCTGTGACTAAAAACTCAAATTTGGTGATCAAAGGCAGGTCTTTCAACATGTTCATTCTCTAAGATTTTCAGTTTGTGGGAGTTGAAGGAGTTCAGTATCCCACAGGATATTCCAAATCGGTCAGGATTAGCCCTCTGGGTCTAGAAAAGTGATTGTATTTCCTATTATTGTAGGAAGATGGTCTAGAATTACAAAATTTGAATTTTCCTTGTTGCCACTCCCACACTGAACAGACAATACTAATATTTTCCTTGCATGTACATCACCAGCTTGAAAATTTGTCCTTGGGTAGTGAGCTGGCCTAAATTCCAGATCCTAACAATACTGTGGATAATGGTAAAATTAAGTTTTCATTTTACTGCTTATCCTCCAATATAATCCTGACATTATCAGCAGCGTGCCTTTGTAGCATGAAGGTTAACTGCATTCTGGCTCCATTTATAAGAATGCAGTGAGGTGAGTGAAGCAAGTGCTTATTCTCCTCTATGTAGCACAGATTCAGTGCCTGGGTTGGGGCTTCCCAGCCCAAGGAATACAGGGACCAAGAGGAATGAGTCCAGCAAGGGCCCTTGCACGTCCTGGGGATTGCAGCAGATCATGAACAAGGATAATATGGAATGCCTGGGCTTGCTCAGCTCCAAGTCATCTGCCTTCATCTGCCTCAGGAGTGGTGGCAGAGAAGTGGGAGCCAGAGTGTTCTTGGATGCACAGTGGAAGGACAGTGCAGCAAGGAAAGTATTTATGCAACAGTGAAATACATCCACCAGAGAGGCTGTGAAATCCCCATCCCAGGGGAATGCCAGATGTCACTGGATCAGGATCATTAGCAACCTCAATTCAACATGGATCAAACTTCAGTTTCCTTTGCTTTGAGTGGTTACACCAGAAGACCACCAAAGATCACTTCCTACACAAATTGTGTACGAAGCTGTGGTTCTCATTTACGCTGTCAGTCAGACAAAAATTGTGATCATTTAATTACTGTAATATTAAAGGGGGAAAAAAGTCTTCATAGCGTGGCCTAGGATTTTTTCCCAGTTATTTTACTCCATTTTATCCTACTCCAACCCTGACTTCATAGTCTCTTTACAATGAGTCTGAAAACCCAAGGACAACAAATCAACTATTAATGGCAGAATACATTTAATATTTTTTTTCAGGAAAAGAATTACAGATTGGTTTTGTATTTCTAATTGAGTTATTAGTGTTCATATTTAAGGTCATAGGAACTTATTTGTTGATTGGGGGAGGGCGGTTGTTTTGTTTTGATTTGTTTTTTTCCTGCTAAATTCTATCTTCTGACATTAAAGTACTACGAAAATTACATTTACATCATTCCAGTTGTTCAATACTTCTTCAGCCTCACTGCCATTTTTTTTTTTTTGCTTCAAGTTCCAGCTATTAAATGCACTTTCAAAGGGACTGTAAATTCAGTCTGTGGAAACCCCTTTCCATACAAATATGCTATCCAGGTGTTACAGGAATTTATTGCTCGGTGCAAAGTATTAAAAACAGAAAGTTGCTTTATTACTTTGACAGTCCTGTGCTTGAAGATGTTAATACCCAGAAAAAAAAAAAATGCAGTAGAGATTTAAAATGGAGTTACATGCTACAAGCTAAATTCTAAACCTGACCAGATGGAATATTTGGGAGGTAACCATGTTAAATCGCCCTTTCCCTGTTGTTTTAAGAGCTTAATGGACTGGGGAAGATAGCTAAAGTGATTGACAGATGTATCACCATCAGAGAATATATGCACATCCTCCTCCATTACATCTATCCTACAGAATTAGCAATGGTAATTCAGAGTTTAATTGTGATACCTAGAAGGCTGCATCAAAATACTCTAGTGAGTTCTGTATACATAAAAACTAGAAGAAAATAAAATTATTAAGATTGTTGTAAGCACTATGGACATTGTGTGTCACCTCATAAAAAAAACAGGAAAGCAGCAGTGATTTTGAACAGCTACATTTAAATCTGCTTTTCTTGATCTTTTTTTTCAACAGATAAGGAAGTTCTAGAATTAAATAAAAATGAACCTTGTCTCTCCATTTGAACTGAGACTCAGAAAAACAATAAAAAGCCCAAATGCATTCATTCGGAAGGAGGATGTGTAAAATTTCTTGACAAAATAGACCTTCTTCACCTTGTATTTTTCTAATATATTCAATTAATAGTTGCAACTAGAAGATAAGCTTAGGCTTATCCAAAATTGTTTTTAATTGTTATCCTCCCTTTTCACATATCTTAGTGCTCCCTTTGTGTTGTCTCCTTACTGTGTTGTTCACATCAACAAGAACCAAAAAATGAAGATACCCACTTTCCTGAGTTATAGTGTGCCAAAGGAGGCTCTTTGTTCCTGAAAAAAAAAGATTATACAGAATTTGTATTGACTGACTCTCGTCTTTCTTCACCTTAGCTCATAAAACCTATGTGCACTGGGTTAATATGACCTTTAGTCACTGCAGGAGAATGGTGAGGATGAGGACTAGGAGGAAATAACAGGAAATGTAACTAAGGACTGCAGCTTTGTGTGAAGCCTGCGTGTCCTTTCACATTTTATTCTATTTTAAAAATGCTCAGTCCCTCTATTAAAATTCTTATATGAACCACAGACACTAAAATGGTTGTGGTGCTTTGAAGTTTGACTTAATTAATATGACTATAATTTGCTTCAAAGCCAATACTAGCTTTAGCTTTACTTGACAGCTAAAACTGCCATAGAAAGATCTAGAAGATGCTTGAAGATATCTTTTTTTGTCTGTCTTTTAGTTCTTCTGAAAAGAATCTTCGGGTCTCCCCCACATTATATGCTTCAGAGATTCAAATTGCTTAATTTCTTGATGGCTAACCCCTTTTCTGGGCATTCAAACCATAATAAGGCTTTTCTTATAAATTACCATATCTGGCATGTATGGAAAGAGCAGAAAAGGAGCTTTATGTGCCCTTGGATGTGGATTCTGCAGCACAGCCAATCAAGACATCATTGTTTGCACACTTTCTTATAAAATCTTATCTCACAGTTCTAATTCAAATGACCAGCACTTAAAAAACACTAAGGGAAACTTTCAAATTATGATGATTAAGCTAACAGCCTTGCTTAATATATTGTTTTGACAATATTTCTTTTTATTTAAACAGCACTGCAAGGCAGCAGCTCATGGGGAGCAGGCAGGATGCTTCTGTCTGGAGACAGCCATTAGAACCCAGCATCACAATATGCTGATGGCTGAACTACCTCCACAGCACAGAGCAGAAACTGTGACTCAGCCCCAGCTCCTTCCTTGCTACTTTTAGCTTAGGGGAAGAGTGTAAATTAGCTCTTCTTATTGTCCTTCCTGGAGTTGATTTTTGTCTCTTTTGGTAAGCAGTGTGGGATGGCAGTTTATTGCTGCAATAAACAAGTGTTTCTCAGCTGACAAAAAAATGCTCCTTCACTGAAAAGTAAGTTTCCGTGAAAAGTAATTTTTTGAAAGGACTGTTATTTCATTTCCCTTGGCTCTTTTACTAATAACACTATTTGATTGAGTAAATAGACTCCTTCAAGTTTTTCATTGAAACAGAAGAAAATTTCCTTCCACAGAATGTATTTAATAACTGTTCTGCCCCCTTAAGATGTCATTTAGTGTCATTTACAGTCTGCTGCTCAAATCTCCTGGAAACAGTAAAGCAGGGGTTGGATATTTACTTTTCACTGGTTTTAAATAAAGCCTTGTTTAATCCCTAAGTGAAAGACTTGGCCTTCTCCTTGAGGAAAAGGAGCTGATAATAACAGTGAATGTGTGACTTCTGTGTCATTAAAAAGATCTTCACTACTCGCCTTGGCACCTTCACTATTTCTTTTGCTGTAGGTGTGTAAAGGGTGTGGAAAAACATTTGTTAGTCAGTCAAACTGCTACATGATTTGACTGTAAGTGGTCTAAACCAAAGATATTTAATTTTTGTGGCAACAGATAGCAACTACCACAAACTAGCAGCTCTTCCAATGTGGGAATGTTTTGGGCTAAGTTTCACATCCTGGGAGCATCAGAACACAGCCAGTGGCCCAGATCGATTAAACACGTTTTATTTGGAAGAGGTGTCACAGTGTCTCTCCTTTCCCAGCCTAACAGAACAGTTGGCAACCTTTCCAGTGACATCAAGAGATCTTTTGAAGCCCATATGCCCACATAAACTCGCAACACTTTTGATTTAAAGGAATCATGCTATAAAAGAGAAGAAGGTGCACATGGTTTCATAATATTTTCCCTCTGATTCCCCTTACTCCAAAACAATTCCATCTGCAAGTACATTTTGATAACTAACAAATTTCCATACTATCTCAAGCAGAGGGGAACCAGCATTTTTTATGACCTGGGATTTGCTTGTTGGCACTTCCATTACTGAGGAGCTGCTCATTAGAACCACAGTCAACACATTCTACTCTTTCCCAGCCTAAAGTCATTAAACTTTAACACAGAGGCACATTTCCCAGAAACAGTATTATGGCCAAATATCTAATTTAAATTGAAAATAGAAGAGCTGAATTCAAGAATTCATGTTAAGGAAATCTCAGCATGAAATGATAGCTAATAAGAAAAGTAATATACTAAAATTAGCCAAGACCCTGTATGCATTTGTGTTTAGTGGCTGATTTTACAAGTACAAAAGTGCTCACAGAAAGGGAACCATAGATACAATGCAAAATAACCACATCCCATGGAGACTGAGTAAAAACAGGCGGATTTTTTTGGACCAAAAATCATCATTCAGGGACAGCTCCAGCTGGCTTCAAAATGTGTCACATCCAAACAGTGGAAGGCATGCCTATATTTGTTATATTATTTATTTTTATATATCTGTGTCCTGGAGTGCTCTACACAGTGGCTATAAAGAGTAAATTGATAGAGTTAAAAAATTAATATTAGCAGGGTGAAGGTAACTAAGAACTGTAGACAAGGGAGAAGGCAAGATTATGTTTAAGAATGGGTTAGAGAGTCAATGAGATGGAAAGAAAGAGGGAGGCTACTTTGAGCTAGTACATGCCAAGAAGGAATGAACTAACAGCAGTAAGAGATCTTATGTGGCAAAGCAGATAAAATATTGTAGAAAATACAGAATAAAAGGGAGGATATAGATGGAGACAGACCCTCGGAGAAACAGGAGAATCGCCTTATAAAGTTTTGGAAACAAAAGGGTAAAATTGAGGGGGGTTTCATATTTCTCTGAAGAACTGCTCTTAATAAGCACCTTCTTTAAACAGACCAAGGCCACATTCTGTTCTAATTTTCACTTCTTCTGATGTGCAATTTCCACTACAAGTCATGGAATTCTATGCCTACAAAATACCAAAACTGGATCTGAAGCCTCTATGAAGTCACTATAAATATTTTGGATTTATAAAATTGGGACTGAAATTATCTGTTCACTTGTTTCTCAAGGAAAAAGAAACAAAACATCTACAAACTTTATTGATATTCTAAAAGAAATCAGTATAAAAGGCAAAAGTAATGCAATCTCTCTTAAGCAATTCTTTTATTGAATTATGTTCATTCTGAATCCTCCATAATCTGCCAATTCAGATTATTTTTTTAAGCATTTCTATAGGCAAATAACATTGAGTAGAAATCCCAATGTCTGTGTTACTGAGCAAATGATTCAGGGCCAAGGTTGTCTTTCAGGTACTTTTAGGTTTGCAGCCCTAGGAGGGAGCTGGAGCCCGGCTGTCTGGAGGAAGGCAGGTGATGAGCAGTGTGGGGCTTCTGTCACTCTCACAAACTTGCCAGCAAACTGTCAGGTCAGTTCAGGGTTTGCAACAGCATCCTTGCCTCAAAGAAAAATATGGATCTTAATAACCTAGCCAGTTCCTCCCATCAGTGTAAACAAGACCTTTAAACACACATATTAGCTGTGTGGCAACATGCTTTACAATTTTCTTCTAAGCATTGTAATTAAAAAGATTCTGCACTTGTTTAATCTGACATAATGCATTCAGCAAAGTACAACAGTACAGGCACATCTGTGTATTTGCATACTAAAATAGTCTAAAAATACTTGTATAAAAGACAAAAAGTGGCTTTTGAATACATGACCCAATCCTAACTTCAATTATATGTTTTAGCATAGGGTATTATGATCTTGTTTTTAGCTACATGTGTGTGACTCCCTAATTACAAAGCAATGCTTTTGAACAAATGGCCTGATTCTAGCATTCACAAATGGGTAAATGAGGATTACCACTGCTAAACAGAATGGAACTGAGCTGGTGCAAAAGCTTCTTGAAATAAGAATCCTGCTTAAACTTTATTTGTCTGTTTCTCTGCATCTGGAAGAAAAAAAAAGGCAAAATTGAGGTTGGCAATCTCAAACTGGCTTTTGAGATATATACCTTTAATTAAATGGTCAAAATATGATCCTTGACTGCAAGGAACAAAAGATGATAGTGTAGTATAGGCCTCTCAGCCTGTTACATGGTATCATAATATCTAACAAATGTTTGCTTCGGTATAAACAGGGTGATACCATAAATTTGCACAATCAGATGTGTACAGAACTGTTTGATTAAGTTCATAAGATGTGTGTTAAATGATTTATTAGTTTAAAAGATGCAAAACAATTGTATTGCTCTGTCAGTGTCTAGTAACTTGGACATCTGAATGCCAATTTTTCATCTCACAACCTCTGACCTAAGGAATAGTTGTGCCTATTGCAATGCATTCTTGAGATGGACATCTAATTCTCTAACCCAAGTGAAGACCTCAGCACAGCTATAAATGAAAACCATTCTTTTTCCTAAGAACCTGACAAAATCAAGCATATTGCAAATATTTAAATTAAAAGTTTGGTGGTTTTTTCCCCACGTATTTTATCTTTTCACTTTCATCCGTAAGGTATCCACTTTTGACTGCGGTATATCTGAAGTTCCTTTATTATTTATGAATATCAGTGAGTTGAGAGTAACTCTCAGGAGGGAGGGAGAGAATCAATAGTCTAACATTTGAAGTACATCTTTCACATTCCAGATTACAGTGGATGACTCACAGCAGGTGAACCACATGGTTAATGTCTGGCAGCCAAGAGCATTTTCTATTACCTGAGCTCTTGTGCGAGTGTGGGAGGGATGATTATGCACCAGGGCCAGCTACAACATGCATCCAGCCTTCAGACCATGATTTTTCCTTTATGAGAACTAAAAGCTGGATGCTACATGTGATCCCAGAGCTGTATTAGTTCTGCTGCAAGAGGTTTATGGCAAATAGAAATCTGAAAACTCTCCCAGGGCCATCTGGAGCGTTTCTGTGTACCTGTCTGTCATTTCTGAAGCATCACTGGGTTTATTCTTTTGATTGCCACTCTGAATTGGCAGTCTTAAAGATCTATTTAAATGTTACTTGGAGATTTCAAGATAAAAAGAAGGGGCCTACTGTAAGGCCTGCTAAAGTCAGCATGAATTCTTCCATTAACATCAATGGACCACAAATCAGGACATAATATATTATTTCTACTTACTTTTTCTTTTCATAAAAGAGGTTTTACAAGCAGAACACTTTGGTTTGTGCTTAATATAAAGTATATTTAAGTCTTTAAACTCTTGCAGCTCGAACTCATCGTAGTTAGTACAGCACTCATTCCTTTCTGTTCTGTGGTTTGATGAACTACCGGAGTTGTATTTGAAAGAGATGATTTGAAGCAGCTCTCTGTGTACAAGTATGCATTTGTGCATATCCTAAGAGACTTACAGATCAAGCACATCTTTTTGAGCTCCTTATGAATTTTCTCAGTACCAGGATTATGAAAGTGTTGACTCTTGAGATTATAGGCAGAAAAAGGAGACAAAGTTCAAAAATCATTTTAAGAGATTTAAATACAAATGTCCATAGTGGAGTATATTATTTGTAATTGAAAGGAAGTAAAAACAGTTTTCATTTTTAATAAGAAGTAGTTATAATGTGTATTCTTTGCAGTAGAGCTTATTCTTAATAACTGAAAAGAATATTACATTTTGATGATTTAGTTTGTTTTTTTCCCCTGATGATTGTGATCAATGAAGCTGATTTTCTAATAAGATATGCTTAATAAAAGCTTTTTGCAAGAATGAATTGATGTTAATGGAATTGGTGTCATTGTTTTTGTAGATGAACAAAACTTTCTGACAGTGGAAAAACGTTTACAGGGTTTCAGTAGGAAGTCATGTATGGAGTTTTTCAAAGTCTAAACACATTTTAATGTCAAATATATAATGAAAAAAACAGTTGTGGTTATAGGCCGTTCTTTAATGGAACTTCAACTTTATAAATGAATATTTAGATTTATGTCATTAATTCAGTCTTTTAATAGAGTATATATTAGTGAAGACAAGTGAATATGAACTTCCACACTGAAAGTGGTACATAGTATTATTATATTGCCAATATCTCTAATTAAAATAGCAGATTATTTAGCAGTCACTGGAAAAGAAGTATATTCTTATCTCTGCATGGTAAATCTCATGATACCTCTCCAACAGCCAGGAATTTAATGCATGTATTTGTAATGTATCCAGAGGAAATCAGAGGCAGAACTCTCAACACTTACCAGAAATATTTCCAGAATGTATTTCTGCATATTCTAACAAGAATAGAACAACATCTTCCCAGTTTATATCCATAGTTAAAACATGTAAGCAAGATGTAGAGAACCAATTTTTCCAAAAATGTCAGTCATAGTTCAGCAAAAAAATTGTTTTGTGATTTAAATAGATGTGCTCATGTAATACCAGAGGGTATTCTTTACACTGAGTGCCTATGAAATTGTCAAATGTTTTGAGTAACTTCTTTGAACATAAATCCTCTGTCACTGCTATAACTGGCTACAGTTGTACCTCAAGCTAATAGCACTCGTGCCCACAAATGGACTGAATGAAAAATATATTAAAGGACATTATAAAGTCCAACTTTTAATTTAGTTTCTTTGGATGACTCATGATAATTTGAAGTCTTTAAATCAAAAGTAGATAGCATTCTAAAAGACATTACAGCTCAACAATTATGAGCACAAAGTGAGAACTCCTGGGTGATGTTCTTTGGCCTGTGGGAGGCATGAAGTCAGAGCAGATGATGGTAATTGCTCCTTTAGCTGCCACATCTATGAATCTAAAGTACCTTTTCCTCAATCCTGAGGGGAAGGAAGAATAGATGGTCATCAAGGAATAGTGGTTTCTGTTAATGCAGCCTTCTAGCTACCATTTCTAACAGCAGCTCTCTGTACAGAGATCACCATTCTGCTCTCTTCCATCAAGGATGGAAGTGATTAAAAACTTTTAGAAATACTTGTATAAGGTGATATTCCAGATATTGACTTTACCTAAATGGTAGTTAGGGTAAGTTACACCTCAATATCACTCAATCTTTTCATTTTACAACTCATCCTAAAAGTCATTTTGTTAAAGGAAGCAGGCTTTACAATACTGGTGATTTATTCAAAAGAGCTCATTCTCAGTCCCTTGGGACTGTCTTCAAGCATATTTCCCTAACCAATTTCATGTTTCATGTTTTTCATTCCATTTCAAATCTTTCTCTCTACATCTCTTATCAGAAAAGGATCAAATTTTCCCGCCATGAAACAAGCTTTCTCTACCCTTTTGAGCAATCATGGGAGATAGAGACACATCATTTGGATATTCTTATAGGTAATCAGGAAGGTAATTGCTAGATTAGCTACTACGGCAGATTTCTCTTCAAATGCAATCTTAATTCAAAAAGACAGGACTCCCTGACCTCTGCAAAATTAATAATGTCCAAAATCCACGTAAAACCTCCTCAGTCTTCATGTAGGGGTTTCTCAGACTTCAGCCTTTCCTGATAAATGGGTAATATTCAATTTTTTTCCTCCCACTCAGTCTGGAGCTGACTGTGAAATCTTGAAGTAATTCCATTTGAGTTCTGCCTGAATCCCTGCCTTTGGTTTCTGCACTGCAGTGCACTTCTTAACCTTCACTTCTTGAGTTTCTCATTTTACTATGGATCAAGCACCCAAAAAAATGTGCCATTAAGGAGCATAATTAATTTAGGTGGTGGGGATGTGGCTGTTGCAACTACATGAAGTTCTAGGTGGTATCCCTGCTGTAGAACTTCACTGTATGTTTTCTGTGCTTCTGCCAGGGAATTAATCTTTTATGAAATATGAATACAGTGGTGGGTTTTATAGCCACATTTCTGACCCTTACTTGTGTGTATAAATTTTATTTAAGGATATTTAATTTGTGATCATAAATGTAACCATTCTGGATTGGTTTCTTCCTTTCATCTTCTGTGTCCTTTATTCAAACATTCTATAGGAAATTTTGTATAATTCCCCATTTCTCTTTGCTCCATTGAAAACTGTCTTCCTCCTGGCATTCCATAATAAGTCCTATATCCCTTTAGGGAGCAATCCCTTTTCATTTTCTTAGTGTTCTGGAGAGAGTTTCATTGCTTGGGTCACCTTGGTGGGTTTCGCACTGGGAAAGGGAATGGTTGTGTGGCCCATGCAGGTGGACTTCATTCCCCACAGATCAGGTCACTTGGCTTTCTCCACCTGTGGTCAGTTCTAGGACCTGTGCAGGGTCTTTGTGTTTAATATGATTTAATGTGTTTAATATGATGTTGGATAACCCAACATCAAGCAAATTTAATTTAGTATTCTAGGGGAAGGACTGGGACGTGGGATGTGGCATTAACAATAACAGTGAAGGAGTAAGCAGTGGAAGAGGTTTAGTGTGTGGGTGGGAAGTAGTAGTGATGTTTTTTCTCATCCTGTATCAACAGGAACTGAGGCAACTGCCAAGAAGCACCTAATGTCCCTTTCTGGCAGCCCAAGCAGAAAGACAAGAGGTTCACAGTTTGATTCCTTGCTTTTGGCAGCTCAGAAATGATAAATGAAACAGAATTGCTCTGGAAAACAGCAAAGGGATAATTAGACATCATTTACCCGTGGCAGACAGGGGAGGTATGTACTTGTATACTTACAGTACTTTCCACCCTGCATTTCTTTATTAACTCTTTGTTCCTACTAGAAAGTTTAAATTGCTTTTTTTTTCTGCTTGGGTACCACTGTGAGAAAACAGTTTATTTTGCAAGTGACTCAAGTGAGTTTGAATAACTGCTCAGTTAATAATTTGGAAACATGCTGGCAGGTTTTGAATTGTTTATTGTTTTTCTCTTTTGGTGATGCACAAATAGCTTGAACTCTTTGAGGGGAGTGTGATGAACCTATCAGCTGTGGAAGCAAAATACCAGGGATTCAGTCCTTGCCTTGCTCCTTCAGCTGGAAAGATAGGAAAAATCTCTTTTGCCAGGAGATAAGTGAAGGGCTGCAAATGGGTGACTGCTCAGCTGACAAGTGAGATTCAGTACAGGATCTGCTCTGGAAATGAGGAGCTGAGGAAATGGCTGTGGCACTTTGTCTTCTCAGTGATTTGTCGCTGCCCTCCAATGCATCCTGCCCAGCACAGCAGCACCATCACTCCATGCTGCAGGGTAAGGTAAGTTAAACCTTGCCTTCAGCTGTCACAGAACGCTGTTTCAATAGCCCTGTTGGTTGGACACTGCAATAGCTGAGGAGCATCAGCCTGAGTCATTCTCCTGACTCAGCTGAATGGAGAAACATGCTAGGGAGAATCTTGGAGGTTTTACATCAGGGTAGAATGGAACCTTCATCTGACCCACTACATGGAGTGGAAGACAAACACTTCCTTCAAATTTGTCTCACCTGTGAATAATAACGTCTCTGTACTCTTTTCTTCTGGAAGACTAGTGGGATTTACACTCTGTGTTATGTGATATGGCTCGTGGTATTTAACAAGCACAATGAAAACCATGTGATATATTTATTCAAAAATACAGCTTATTAATTTGCAAAATTAGAAAGAAATCTACCTAAATACAGAAGAAAAAAAAAGTAATTTGGAACTTGTTATTTGTAATCTAAATATAGACTTGAGAATTAAGTTTTTCCTTAACCACTTCTGTATCCTAGATATCCTGGAAAGAAAAAAGAAAACACCATAGCTGCACTTTTTCCATACCTCCCCATAGCAAAATGGCAGTCTCCCAACAACTGTCAGTTTGCAGGCAAAGGTGAACAAGTGGTTCTTTAGCTGCCAGGCAGCTGATTTCAGGATGCTAAGTAAGCCTTGGAGAGGTACTGGAGTGCCATGCTGTCTGTGAGACAGCCTCATTTAGAAATGGAGATAGGTAGCAGCACCAGAGACAGCAAAAATTCTCTCTGAGATTTACACTTACTTTTTAAGATTTCTGTCTCCTGCACCATTCCCTACAAGAATTGTATTATGCAGTAAACTTGTAAGGGCCATCTAGGGCAGAGAAATCAGCATCTCTCCAAGAACTATGTAGGATGGGAGGCTGCCTATTCCTGAGTTATTTCTGGGATTTTGGCCTCAGTTTAGGACTAGTGTGAATTTTCTCGATATCACTCAAGCTGCACTCCAGGTGTTGGGGTTTGGGGAGCCAACAGGCAGTACATCTGTACAGTTATGGTATTCATACTTCTTGATTGACACCTTGCTTGTTTGTGCTTAGCTTGACCTTGGAGTAACTGACTCAGTCTCCTGGTGAGCCAAATAAGACACTGAAATGCAGCTGCCTTGAATGTATGGCTGCAGGAGACTCACGCTGTGCTGAGCAGGGAAACCACAGTCACACATCAGTAACCAAAACATGCAGCTCCAGTCCATGGCCAGCCTTAGAGCCAGAGCTGAGCAGTGCCAGGGCCAAATGATTCCAACCACACTTAATGAATATTTGTGCACACGAGGTTCAGTTGGCCCACATGGGTAGCCCCTTCTTACAAAAAAAAATGTGCTGGAAAGCTTTTCTTGATAACACATCAAAAGTGACAAATTCATGAACATTGCAATAAAAATCCCAGGATCTCTCGTAAAATCTCTTCAGGGAATCAAATACTGATTTTAATTTTTTTTTCTCCTTAGGCTGTGTCATTATTTTGCTCACTTATGCAAAAAGAATAATGTCCATATCACTGACACACACTTGCAGTAAATTACTATTGATTTTATCAAATCGCTCAGCTGCATTTCAGTGCTCAAGCAACTATGGGGCCATTTATTGCTTCCTGTCATGTATTCTGCATCAATGAGCATTGTATGCTCCAAATGGTGCTGTTTGCATTGTGGAAGAAAATTTCACTGGATCCTGAAAATGTAGTCAGTCTGTTAATTGGTAAAATGCATCATTTGTTGGCAATTCCTTCATTCCTCTCTCCACATCCCAATGCCAGGATTTACTGAAAGGCTCTTCAAACAAGGCACGAGGGGGAAAATAATAATGAAAATAATATATATGTTGCACTATAAAAAAGAATATTAATCTTTTAAAATATGGAAGAACTGAGTTCATGCATTCATCTCCAGTATATGGCTCTGGATTGTCAGCATATTCTACTTCTTAGTTTATAGTCTGATCTAAAGTTATTCTTCAGTTTTTTCTCTTTGTGCATTTAAAAAAATGTTTGTGGGGGTTCAATATAGTACTTGGGTTGCACTTATGCACTTAGAAGTGATTTAATTCCAATAATCTGAAATGACAAGTACTGTATGGGTTTTCTCTTGGCATTAATAGGATTAAATCAGAAATGAGATATTCACTGACAGAGAGGCAGGAATTAAGGATAATAAAAATAACATTTGAAATGGTTCTTAAATTGATAGAAAGCTCAAAAAAAAATTGCAAGGAAAAACATTCAAGCAGTGGGAACAAAGGAAATGTACTGTTCAGTAAAAGAACTCAGGGTAGGAACAGGTGAAATAAAATTGACAATGGACAGTTTTATGACATCTGTTAATAGAGGAGAGAAATGCCCTAAAGATTAGAAAGAGGCCACAGCAGGTCTAATATGCAAGAAAGAGAAGCAGCAAACACAGCAGAAAGTTAGTGATTCATTAGTTTAATTTCAGTTTTGGGAAAAGCTTGGTAACTCCTCTTAGAGACCAGCATGGGGCCCACCAAGAAAAGCACAAAAGAGATGCACTTCAGGTTTCGTTCTCTTTCTTCTCAATATTTGAGTTTTTCAGCTAAAATTTTCACTAAAATAATTAAAAATTAATTTTTTTTTTCCAATCCCTTAGTAGCAGGAAAATGTGTATAGAGTTAAGGAGAGAATCTGTAATTGAGACCCATTCTTAGGTGAAAAATTTTTTATTGTAAATAATCTAAAACTGAAGGGCAAAGACAACTGGTACCTGCTAAATGTGAAAGGCCTATATGCTACCAAATATTAAAAGTATGTATGGGGCTGTCCTTTGTGTTTATACTCATGAGCTGAAAGCAAGACATCCAGATGTACAGAGTCTACAAGAGCAAATTAAGAAAGGATAAATAAGAAATAGGAAACAGTAAATAAATTCCTCATCTAACATGGCTGCAACAGAGTTCTTGGGAAGCAAAGCATTTTTCTTGCAGGAGGGATAACAAGTAGGGTAAAAAACATGAGGCTCAATAGAGAAAAATGCAAGAGTTCACCTTGTTGGGAAAGGTCTTTGTTTGACAAAGGAGAACATTTAAATCTGTAGTGTTTGCTTTTCCAGGTGTGTTGTTTGAACAAATTTGGCACCTTTCAAGATACGACAGTAAATGCTACTTCCCCCTGTGACTGCTTTCCAGGTTTTGAGACATTCAGCCTGTGTGTTTCCTCTCTACCATTTCTACACCACAGGTAGTGGAATAAATTTTATTCACCAGTATAAAAATGGGAAAAAAAAAGACAAGGGCTAAAAGTTTGGAACAAAGTTCTAACATTGTGCAGCTTTTTACTCTGCTTTAAAGGAAGCCTTACTGCTTTAGCAATACTATGGAAGAACATGGTCTCAGTGATTTAGGTTTTGCATAATTTTTTTACTCCATAGACCATAACTAAGACTTCAATTTAGACGTGGTCAGACAGAAGGGGGTTGATTGCCATTTATAATTTTTCAGAAAGCTCTAATCCTTATTAAATGTTCTTTCTCATAAAAATTCCCCATTAGAAAGAAATTTGCTCCTAAGCATTCCTTAGGAAAATAAAAACATTTCCAGTTTTTGATTCACCCCATGTAATTTTATTTTCCTGCAATAGACTTTTATTATCTATTTCAAGAGAATATCAGTTAAAATTAAATTAATTTAATTAATAATTATATAAAACTCTGATGCACAGGTAGTGCTTTTTTCTTCCTCCTGCTAGATTAAAATTATACAACATGAAAAATCTAAACTAAAACTTTACCATGCTGTATAGATCATTTTTGTTCTCACAAGAAAGATCTGTCTAAATCAGTGGAGATTGAATGAGTTTACATAGCACCAGCATTATTCCTTCATTCATAGAGAGACTACAGAGGCTGCAGGATGAAAGAGATGTAAAAAAAAAGAGACAGATGCAGATTAAATTTGGAATATGATCGATTGATCTGTTATTTTAGAACACTTTAATATTGTCCTGTCCTTTAGTTCAGATGTAGCATCTGACAACAGGCGTGATGCAAATGCCTTGTAATGAAAAGAAAATGCTTGAGCTGTGTTGTTTGCTGTGAACTACTGCATCCCATTTGTTGCATTTTACCTCTTCCTAGTTCAGCTAAGTCATAGTCAAGCTGCTAAATATGTACACTTAAGTTTACTTAGGCTCAACAGTAGTTCTGGATCCTTTTTGAAAGTGGTGTTGTTTCATCTCTTAGTTGTTCTAAGCCTGTTCCAACAGCAAATGAGAAAGAACTCACATGGCCGTGGAAGGGTCAGTACCTGAGAATTCACTCAGTACCTACAGCTCCCTCAGCCAGGGCAATTTTCTGTCAGTGTAGAAAAATAAATTGGTATATTTATATAGCAAATATCAATTTAAAAACTCTCATTGCTGCATTTCAGTGCCATGCAGAATAACTGACATGGAAATGCTCCCTCTCCAGTACCTGCATTCCTTTTGGATTTCATCCATAAATAAGGACCCCTTCCTGTACAGTGATTTTGGAGAAAGGTTTTCTTCAGTCTTATGAACAACAAAGAGATACTGAGAAGAACTTGTGTGTCTGCTTCTCTAATAATGCAAAATCCTTTCCCAGTTATTCTTTTTCTGGTTTTTGGATCCTTTGTCTTTCCAGATCCCTTTTAATAAGTGCATATAGCACTCTCTGCATTTCAGTCCACTGCCTTTTTGGAGAAACTTTAAGCTGCATTACTGAATAATATTCATCTCAGCACTAAATAATAAAAAAAATGTATTACCATACTATTTCAATCTGGATATTAAAATTAATTTTGTTCTGTTCATTTATTAATTCAGACCTGCAGCAGTGTCTTAGAATGGATTCATATATTCAAAAAAAAAAAAAAAAAAAAACAACACAAAACATGTCACCAAAAAAAGAAAAATTCATATTAACTAGTGGTGTGAAGTGGAACTAGTCTGAACAATTTCCCTTTGATGTGGTCTTCTGTTCCAGTAGCACAGTATTTTTCTTCCTATGAAAATGAAACTATTTCAAGCTCTTAAACCCTCTTGGTTACAGTCACATGACAAAGCAACCAGTCACACATAGCTCCCAGAACTGCAACAGGAGTTACACTCTTAAGTCCCCCTGTATCAGTTAATGTGCATATGCAGAAATCGAACACCATGAAAGCAGTAACAGCTTTTCCTGGAGTTATTGAAGTTTATTGTTAATCTTTGCTCTTAGAAAAAAAAAATTAAGAAAGTATTTGCTGCAATCCTTCTAATCAAAAATCGACTTTAAGTTTGACATAATAGGATTTACATGGCACTGTTGGATGTGAAAATCCTTGAGAAAGCATTACAGTATTATTTGGATCATGTGCATTTTGATGTTCTATATTTGGTTATTTTATCTGACACCCAATTTGCCCAGTGTCACAAAGTTGTTGTCTGCTGTTACACACAGGATGCCAACACTCAAGGGAGGTATCTCTTCCTGGCCTTGTTACCTCTGAGCTAAATAGCACAGTGTAGGTGATTCAAGTATTTTGGGATTGAAATGAGAAATACATAGTGGTTATTTGGTATCTTCTCATTTTTTATTATCATGTGTCTTTCTCAGCATCTTGATCTTCAGGGCTTTTTTTGTTAATTCTCCAGCTAAAGGCCTCATTTCCATACTTTGTAACCTCAAAATTCCCATTAAAGTCTATGAAACCAGAAGGCAGCACTCAGACCTGGACAGCAGGCCTTGATTCAGACTCTGTGACACGTAAATTAAGCATTAATGCACCAAAGTCATGGAGGTTTGGAGCAAAGAACTTCTTTAACACTCAGTGGGAAAAGGTGAAAGTTTATTCAAGTTCCCGGAATATTATTACATTGGAATCCATTCTTGAATGTTCTAAGCATTATCCTGCAATTTTGTCATGACAACACTGATTTTCATGTCCACTGTGAGAGCTGAATTTCAGCTGCAATAAAGGACATTGTGTTAGTAAGAAAAGATTTCTGATTATTAGGGCTGGAATAAGAGATGGAATCTCCACCACTGGAGCAGCAGAGGCCTGACTTGGAGGACATCTGAAGGCCTGTTTCAGTCACTTACGCAGGTGTCTCTGCTGGCATAAACTCTTGGGCACTAATAGACCTTTGTTTGCTTAATGGTTGCCCCAACATGAATCTTTATATTAACAATGCTAATTCCCTCATGATAGGTGTTGCTGAATAAGAAATTCAAACATCATTCTGGCAGTGATATTACTTGATTACTCCTTGCCACGGGTTCTGAAGTGCCTGTTGTGAGCTGCTCCTTCTCCCAGCTGTGTTGTAGCTGCTCACTGGCTGCTACAACTCTTGTACCACCCTGAGCCATCACAGTCATTCATGCACTGAAGTCAGAAGAGTCACCTCACTCATTGCGCAGTACAGAACCTGACACTGCAGACTGACAGCACTGACATATTCCATGTCAGTGGAAGGTGACTACATATGTTGATTATTTCAGTTAGGTGGGTTATGACCTCTAAGTTGGCAGGCAAGATATCTTGTGCTACTGAACTCAATAAGGGACTTGGTAAAAGTGAAAGAACCCACCCCAAAAAAAAATCAAGATGAAAAGTAGGTATTCAAAGCTAAGTGCCCAAATGAACAATAGAGACCATCTATGTGTTTAAGGAATGTAAATAAGATGCTTAGCACCCCAAAATGCTAAGGTTTCTCGGATTTGATTGGAGCATCTGAAAATTATAAGTTCCCAGAATTTGTTTTTTAAAAAAACCCTTCTATTTGGGTCTTTTGTATTGGGTTATATTAGGTTCCTTTATATAAGAAGTCCATAAAAGTAATTTTACCTACCTGACTTTGAGTATTTTAATCAAGATATAATTTTAAATCATTCTACTTGCATGCTTTCTGCAGAAAGACTTTATTTTTAATAGCTAAACCATAAAAAGTTAAGAACTTTAATTTTGTGCAATCTTCTCCTTTCAGTGGTGATCTGATTAAGAACTTTTGCCTTTATGATGAGAACAGAATTTAATAAACTTTTTAAATATATCCATCATCACTATATAAATGAGTTATATTGAATTTGTGTTGTGTTGTTAACAAAGAGCAATTTGTCAAGCCTCTCTTTTTGCTTACAATTATTTCATTAAAAGAACATTTATGTATTCAACACCAAACTAGTATTTCTCTCACTTTCATTTTCCATTTTGTTCCATTCCATATTTTAAAAAATCCAAAAAATACAACCTGTGAAAAGAAGGGTCAATGTGTGAACTCACTTCTGTTTAAAAGCTGTGGTATTGATTTTATTATGTGTGTGAATCCAGATGGCTCTGTTCTTTACCTGCACAAGATTGTGTTATTGGGTTGAGCTTGTTAGGTAACTGTGTCTACTTAATAGAAAAAACCTTCTTCCTGGAAAATGTCAGTGTTAACAAAATGTTCTGCAATGATTCAACCTAAATGGAAAGGATCCATTATATTAAAATGGCTCAAGACACTTTCTAAGTGAATCAAAACAAATGTACTGCATTTTCTTATCTTATGCATTATGATGGTTGTAACCTGGGACACCACAACTGGGATTTTAGACAGAAAAGAAGGGGTGTTTTAAATGTATCATAAAAAATGGGGTCTCACTAAAAAGCCTGGCTTATATAATAAAATGGAATGTCATGCTCCTTATCTGGAAATGGGTCAAAGTCTGCTAAAGGTATATTTTTCCACAGATGCTTCTAATGTCAAATTTTCTCTAATTGTAGAATGGAATCACCTTTTATAATGAAAGCAATAGGGGAAAGTTCACTGCTTATTAAGTTAATTTCTATCCCACTTAAAATAGAAAAGCTTATGAAAATTAGAGAAGATGGTCATGCACCATGGGCTGGAACACCTCTGCGAAATGCACTTCAGAATAGGAAAAATCTCTCAGCTGCCATCTCTCCACTCCCATTTTCCCCTGGTGTGGATGCTGGTAGCTCTTTCTTTAATGCCTTTAGCACTCCTCCCACTGAGGTCACTCACAGTGGGGCAGATCACTGCCTACATAGACAAGATGTGGAGATAATAGATTAATTACATATTTGTACAAATGTCTTTGATTTAAAAATGCAGTTTCTTCCTCATATAAAAAAAATACTAGGAGGAAAGGTTTGGATTTTGGAACTGGATACCAATGCCTATTGTTCCTGAATCCCTGAAACATAAAAAGCAGTCCACAATAGGCACACACTGTATTAGCAGCTGTGTTGGCTGCAGAATTCAGACATGGTGTAAGGTGATTATTTGTTATTGTCATTCTTAAGGATAAAAAATTATGCTCACTAATTTTGAAACCTAGCTGAAAACTCATACACAGTGTGGCTCAGGATTGTATAAACACAGTGAAAATAACAGAATGGAGTTTGGAAAGGCAGGGACTAATCACTAAAGACAGGCCACAAGGTCTCAGGAAAGGCAAGTCACACTTAAGTAACTTTTTGAGGCAATCTGAGAAGATGACCATTCACATTGTATTCTTACGCTTAGATTAAGGACAGGCAAATCAACCATATTCTTTGGATTAGGCCCTGAATAACGGCAGTGATACGAAGTGTTGCCAAAACCTCAAACTGCATGAGGGGTAAAACATACGCATTAGGAGTTAAACATATACATTTGGGTGCCTACCCTTCCTGGAGCTGTGGGGCAGAAAGTAAACAAAGATATTAAGATAAATGATGGTGTGATGTTTGACATGGCAGCACATGCATGGCTAGAAGGAAGCATTCAGAGTTTGAGTGCAGCATGAGAAACATTATGTGTCCCATAAAAATCCCATCCCAGGGCAATAAACAAGAGTACCAGTTAGCAGGATTTATGTCCATTAACACCACAATGCCTGCTGATAGTTCATGTCAGTCATTTGCCACTGTTCTCTGGACTAGTGGGTTTGTACTGTTTAGGACTGTCACTGGCTGTACAAATGGGGTGAGCATCTCTTCTTGCTGATGTAGTCTGTGACTTACAAATAAATGCAAATCTTTACTCTACATGTCAGTGTGTGACAGGTCCCGGTAAGATCCCAGGGTGATGCCAGTATCTGTAAGAGGAGGAGGTACTTGGAATTCCTTGATTTTGATTTGCAGGATGATAATGACTGTTGACTTTTTTCACAACATCACTTGGTGTTGAGTTGTACCTTTAGATATTTAACCAATTTCTGCAAGTGGCTGCAAACTCTTACTCCAGCACCCCCAGAAAACGTGGTGTTAAGGCCAGTACAGAGTCCCAGGAAAGTGCATTATCAATGAGAGTCCAGACAGGATGTTAGATGGGGAGGAGAGTTGTTGGTCACTGACAAATGCACTGTTCCAGCAGCTCCATGGCGCTGCTCCATCAGTTGGTCTCCAAAGTCTCATGTTCTCCATACTGAGCATAATCTTATGAGCACAGGCTGGACTGCTTCAGCCTGCTCTGCTGCAGCCTGTGCAAAGGACCTGTGCACATTCCCAGCCAGCATTCCCCCCTCCACCAAACACAAACCTGCTCCTTGTCAGATAGTCCCCCTGTGGCCTATCCAACATGTACTGCAAGGGTAATGTTTTGTAAGTGAGGAGGAGAGCAAAAACAGAGGGAAGCAAATGTCAACCACCAAATAGAAGTGGAAACACCTGTTTGGCACTGAGGAACAGCTGTACATATGCAGCTGCTGTTCTCTCTCTCTCTATAAGCACCATGCTTGTTGCTTTACTTAAGGTTGACCAGGTTCTCTGTAAGTCTGCAGGATTTAGTTGATGCTATTTAGAAAAGGAGGCTTCTTTACCCTGTGGATTTACTCAGCTTTAATCAGAACTTCTATGGTAAATAGCAGACCTATAAAAGTTGTATCTGTTTTTTAATTTTATTTCTTCTAGAGAAGAGTTTTGAATGGAAAGTTTCCTTACTACTGATCCTTAAAATAAACCATGGATGACTTTTAGAGAATGATGGGAGGACTAGATTTTTTTTTTCCTTCTGCTTCCAATTACCTTTTTACTGACCCTACAAGCAATCTCATTCATGAAGGATCTACTTAAAGTGATTGTGCTTGTTGGAATCTAAGTATGAGCTTAATTTCTGGAGTTTTTATTTATTTTTTTAATAGGAAAATTTTATCTTAGAAAATGCAGTTCCATTGCAATCTAAATGCATTCTAGGGTATTTCCATAATCACTTTCATTACAATAGTTTATTAAGCATACATCTTCCTACATTCAGGAAAGGTCCCATTCCTCAATCATATGTAGGCAATTAATTCCTGCTGGAGAGCATCCAGCTCACAGTATAATTATAAGCAATAGCTAAGAACCATCAAACTCCATTGCACTGAACCATGAAGGATAGAAAGTATGAGAAGAGAACACAGGTTTTGTAGAGATATGAAAGCTGAAAATAATTGCCCTGCAAGCTGAGTGCAGATGCTTAACCAAGTCATAAACTGTGCACAGTAGCCCAGTCAAAAAGGAATTAACTGCTGAACTCCAGGCACCACTGCTAATTGTAATAATTCACAATCAGCCTGACTGTCTCTGCATTTCTTTTTCTTTCTTTCTTTATTGTAGTGTAAATTTATCATATGCCAGCAATAAGTAATTAGCATAAAGATAAGTAAGCTGGTGAAATTCAGAAAAAACTCAGTTGAAATCTATAGGCATGAATTAATTTTGCCATAACATACGCAAAGTTAATTAGAAGTTGGGAACATATGGAATAAAAACATTAGGGCATTCAGTTCATATGAAATGCAGCACTGATACATTCTTTTCCAGAAAAGGTAAAAAATTAAATGCAGGAAACATTAAAAAAAGGAAAAAAGGTCAGTTGTCTATTACAATGGTAAAGAACAGAGTGATCTTTTGTAAAATATATAAATATAGTATTGGCAGTGACTTCTTCCATTTTTGTCTGCCAAGTCTTATGACAGTGTACATAAAACCAACTGTAAAAAAATCTTATAATTAGAGTACTCATCATATTGCATTAAAAATCGGTACAAAAAATAAATCCCTTTAGTGGATAGCACTTAACTCCAGTTGACAGTGGGCTCAATCCTACGTTTTACTCATAGCTTTAGTGCTGGTGACGTCAGTGACTTTTGTACAAGGCCATCAGGGTTTGCCCTGAGTCGTGTTTGCTCAGAGGGAATAAACATAAAAAAACTACCTTTAAGGATAATTACAGTATAATCCAAGTACAACCTCTGAACCTCCTGTTAAAGAAAGGCATTGTCTTTCCTGTGAAGGCATCGTGTTCAAAGACCCTTTTATGCTTTGGGTATGCTGAAATACATCCAAGTGTAGCCTCCCGTCCTCATTTTACATACTCTGTGTAAATCACTCCTACATCAGCATTTTTGGAGCATGCGCAGCCCCAGTGAAGTGTAGTCCTCTGCACAGCATCCTCAGCTCAGGGGGAAGCACACTCTCTGCATTGTGCTGCAGGGATCTATCACAAGGAAATGTCCCTCTCTGAATTCCTACAACTACTAACTGGGGACAGGGTGTGTTTTTCTGATTGTGGCCACTGCCAAGAAAAACCTAAACTGCCCCATGGTCCCTACTGGGAAATAACCATAGAAAGGGAGGAAAAGCAAAAATACACGTGATCTTGCTCTGTCATACTGACACAACTTTGGAGTAGCTCTGTTCAAAGAGCCCTTTTGCTGGCCACAGTACATCCCTGGCAAAAAGAAAAATATCTGCTTGTCGAAACCTCTGCCTCTGCCTGTTAACAGGCTGGAATGAGTACCTCAGGAGGGCTCCTGAAGTTTGTGATGTGCAGTTTGCTCTGCTGCCCCACACACCTGCAGCTCCTCGTGCTTCCCCATGTGAGTCGCTCCTGCAGGCAGCCCTGGCACGGTCCCCGGCCACCTCCAGCTGGCTGCTGCCACCCAGCCCTGTGGGCAATGCTACCTGCCTTCAAGTGCTCTGCAGACAGATTTTAGACCCTCTTTTTTTTTTTTTCTCCTTACTATAAAATTCAACAGAAGGATCTGCTCTCAGCCTTGTATCGTCAAGTATCAGCATCAAACTTTGCAACAGTTTGTGTTTTGAGAACATGTCTTTACTCACTTCTGTTCTTGATTGTCTCTAATTTATCCAGGCTTGCCTTAAAAATACTTTGCATTCAGTAGCACATTTTCAGTGCCATTCATGTACCATTTTTTTACCATTTAAAAAGCAGCAGAAACAACCATGACAATTAACAGCATATATTGTTTCCCTAAGACAATCCTTGTAATTAGTATGTTAATTTCCCACAACTATGACCAAAGCTATATTAACAACCCGTATTACCATATGCTTCTGGAAAGAAAATAATAATCAAATTGTTTAAGAGTCTCCTGGGAATGGAGAATAGAAGATCTGATTTAAGACAATATCATGTCTTGAGAAAATTACACAATGTCCCTGTCATATTTTTATCTATTATGGTGCTGTCTGCTGATGCATTTCCATTTGAAGAGTGTTATAATTTATCACGGAAGTTGAGATCTACTGAATTGCACAGCTGGTTAAGTGCCAGGAAGCAGAACATCAGAATTTGCTGAATGTGGGGCAGAAAGCTGACCCCTACAGAAATGGGGAGTCACTCCTGTCAGACCTACTTGTATGTTATGATCAACCCTCAACATAAGTTGTGGAGTCTTTCTCTCTTTTTGGCAAGCAAATTGGAACAGCAATTATTTGAAAAAAAAAAAAATTCAAAGCATCATTGCATTATATTTTTCTCTACTTTTCTATATTGCAATGCAGCCCAAATTTGCTTGTCAATGCTGCATGTTAAAAAATCCAGGATCTGTCCAAAGGAAATATCATCAGACTTGGCATAAACATCTTTCTGGGTTTCTGTAGCCTGGATAACCTTAGATATTTTCTGCTGATTCAGGTTCTCATGATGATTATTTCATCTTTTCTCACTGTGGAAACACACACATTTGTCATCTAAAGTATGGAGTGTAAAGAGAAGTAATGCAGTGATGCCATATGCTGAGGAATCAATGTAAAAGGAATTTAGAAAATTGTAGCTTGATTTAAAAATAGGACGCCCTTTCTAGGCACTTAGCCCCTTTCAAGTCTGGGTATTTCTCATCAAATAGAGTGTACTGGGAAAGGTTAGCCTGTTTAATGTGTATTTGTTTTTCGGATTTCATAAGGATTCTCTGCTGTTTCAAGTTTTTTCAGCTTTTCTGCTTTATTATTTAGAGCAACTTGCTCCCTTATTGGCATTAACATTCTGGCTAAGGAAGCCTAGAGGAGCAAGTTAGGCAGAATCTAAATATACAGAATGTCCTTTGGCTGTGTCAGCAAGTCCAGCTCTTTGTTTCTTATAGGTATATAAGAGTTTCTTGCAGAGATTAACCAAAGAAAAGGCTGAAAATCTGCTTTGAAGGAACATAAACTTTTGAGAAAAAGCTCATAAAACCAGTCTGCAATCATGTACCATGCATGGCTACTCAAACAGAATATTTTCTAGCCTTTTGTTCCTGTGAAACTCCACTACATATGCTGAAAAACTGGAAGTTGCCCTTAGACTGGGGTGGGGAGTATTCTTGCATAAGATTTGACTTTCTCTAAGAAGATTTTAAAAGGAAAATAGAATGTTCTGCAGGCCCCAAAGAGTGAAAAATCAAAAAAGGCCATGTTAAATTTGCATGAAGATTTGTACAAAATATATCCCTTCACCATATTACGATAGAACAGCTTTATTAATTCTGGTTTATGCTGTGGGATTGTGCACTCTGAATCTTACTGTTCCCCAAAGTTCTTCAAAATCAGGTTCTTCTATTTTCTAATGAAACTGTTTAACACTTCATCTGAACCCCTGGTGTATAGTATTTTAATGTCTTAAGTATTAACACTAAAATGTTAAAAATCCAATGAGCATAGTTTTCTCCCAAGTTTTATTTTAAAAATAATGTACTTTGTCTGATTTTTTTTCCTAAAAATTGTATTTATCTAGCTCAGATAGATATCTTTCTAAAAATCGAAGAGTTTTGGCCATAGACTGTAGGAAACAGATACAAAGATAATATTATCAGTATTATTATATGTTTCCTGATTTAAAAAAAAAAAAAAAGAAAAGCAGACTTTGACAAAATTTTCTTGCATTAACATAGTCTAAATATTAAGGTTAAATATTAATTCAACACCCATATTGATGAAAGTCTGTCATGAGCCAGAGCTATTTCAGCACAATGCACTGAAAAAGCTCATAGTTGACTCATTTAAAAGACAAGATGAAGAGGTTTTTTCCTTGCATGACACAGTATTGTGTGTAATTATGTACTTCTCTTTTTTTCATATTTGAGGAGTTTTTGACACTTGTGTTTTGAGCCAATGTCATTCCCAGGAGATCCAGTTCTCTGACATCACACTGACTTCAAGTCACTATGTAGCAGCTGAGGTGACTGTGGAATATGTGAGGAGTCATCCCAGTAACGTTGCTAAAGTGAGAAAATGGTCTGTACAAACTTGTGGCTGTTTTACCGTCTGTGAATTGAATATTGCAAAAAAGCCCTTTACTGCATTGTTTATAAGCTAGCCCACTGACCAGAAAGAAGAAGAGATATTTGTAGGTGTTTACTAAGCTAAGTTTATTTTTAAAAGAACAAGCTGTAGTCCCCATTAGTAAATATGGAACAATAGTACCAATGCTTTTCCATTGCAATTAAAAAAAGATATATTTAAAATATAGTCTGTCTGAATCATACTTTATAAAATGTCAGTATTTCAAATCCCAATACAATTCATTCATATGTGTATTCAAACATTACTTCCAATTGTGTGAAAATTCTCTGTATTTATATGTCATTTCAAGAAAATTTCTATTTTACTGAACAGATTTATAGCAATTCTCAAACACGTAATCCTAAATAAACCATGCACTGTAAAATACAAAAGGAGTTAACCTAGGCACCTTCTATATATTTATTATAAAACAATGAATATTAAATAAAACAACTAATAACATATATTTAAAATAATTTAACTCCCTTTAGAGTAACTGGACAAGAAAACACTTTAAAAGACAAACTAGAATAATCTAGAATCAAACTAGAGCGCTCTGTCTAAACACAAGGCAGTTTGCAGAACAAAAGGGTTAAGAATATTCAGCAAATGTAATTATTTGATTAGTTTAGCAACAGCAGGTACTTAATCATGGATGGTTCACAGTGAATGCCTTTAGGTATCTCATAGTTGCTCTCATGCACTCATTGCATTCACCATGACATTCTGTGAGAGCACATATTTGTGTGTATGCAAAAAATTATAACATATATTTCCAAATCACATGCTCAGGTCATTGTCTTCAGAGTAAAAGAACATATTGTTAAAATATTGGTTTTCCAATTCTAGTATTGGTGCTGGTTTCAATTATGTTGGGTTAAGGCACTGGTTGTACCATGGTTCACTTAATTCTACTGATCTGATGTGATAAAATAACACCTTCCTTTTTGAATTGAAGTGTGACTGTGCTGAAAATACTTTGCAACATATAACTCAAGCCTAGATTCCCTCCCTGAGAATATGTGGTGGATATGAACAAAACAACAATAGAGTCCTAACTTACAACTTGGCTACAAAAACTGATTTTAGATATGAGCAAAATGTGCAAAACTGGTATGCTGCATTGTCCTAATCAGTTCAACTTCATTGTGGAAAATGAATTTATGATAATATACCAGAAAACCATTATACATTTGACCTTATTAAGCTGGAGTAGAATCAAATTGTATACTATTGACCTTAACCTTGGCCCACTGTGTAGATGAATGAAAATAATTGCGCTAGTAGAAATAATGAAATGGCTGCACACAGCTCTGCAGATTGAATGGACTTTGGCTTAGTGCTATTAGGAATGATTTAGCCTATATAAATAGAATTTTGTAATTAATGAAGAACAAGGACAGGGAAAAAAATACTACTCCACCAGTTGCCTTTAAGCAAGAGTTGACGGATGGAATTGTATCAGCAGGTAGTTGCTATAACTATTGAAACTGATTTTAAAGGTTGAAAGAGAAGAAATGCATGGCAGGGTGGAGATGGAAATTACAACTAGAAACCTAGAATGAAGAGTGTTTGTAACCCAAATTAGACCAGTAACTAAGGAATCCCTAACTATTAACCCAGTTGAGAAAACGGTGCTACTAAGACTTGCAACTTATGTGACTTGGGCGGAAATTTGACTCAAGCATTGTAAAAAATAAACCTAAAAGCTGGAAAGATGCCTTTCCTGAGGTCAATTAAAATATTCCAATCTTCATTTCTGGTAAATAACATTTTTGCAATCGATGGTGCTGTACAGTGGAACAGTTTGTGGCGGGGTGTTTATGGTCACTTAGGTGGAAGGACATGCTTCTTGTTCCAGAACTGATAAACCAGCAGCTCCAAGACCCAGAAACCCCATTGTAGGATTGACATTTAAGTGGCACCATCCCTGAGGCCAACTGAGACTTGATTTTAAACCTCTTATTTAACAAAAATGATATGTTGCATGATTGTTGGGATTTTGCTCCTCCAATTGATACTCTTTCTTCAAGAAGGTATAAAGAGTCAAGTTCTGATTTGTCCTTAATTTAATTAGTATTGGATTGATGTAATTGAGAACAGAATTTGTCCTGTGCTGTTTAAATTAAATGAGAGCTCCATCAAGCTGGTTCTTTCATATTACAGTGCCTCTTCATTACAACATCATTTAATTCCCTCTCTGATTTCAACCCTTTATTTCCTTTCTCATGCAGACACTCACTGTGATACCATCAGTCAGGTAGGCCATTTTACTCCTTCCTTCACAGAATTTGGCTAATCAAAAAAAAAAAAAAAAAAAAAACCCAACCAACAAACAAACAAACAAACAAACAACCTAACAACCTCATGGTGACCTTGATGAACATTTCACATTGTGCTTTTAATATCAATGCTGCAAGATTTTATTGACAGGGTTTCATGACTAGTACAAGCATGCTGGGAATATTTTTTGTGGCAAAGCAGTGCCACTCTGTGTTTACTGCCCAGCTGTTAACATGAAAAGGGACACTCTGGCTGTAGAGCCAAGGCACAGTTGGCCTCCTTTGCTAAAGTGGTTTCATGACAAACCCATGAAGTTTTATTTACAAGCAGTCTGAAATATTCATGCTGTTTGAATTTCCTTATTCTTGTACAGAAACAAGACAAAAGTTCTTTTGAAATTTGATGATAGGAAGTATTTGACACCAACACTGTGTGATTGTGGTGCCTAATTAATTAGTCTCCGTTAGTAATTATATTGTTGGGTTTTCTATTATTGTATTCTCTGCTTAGTGATACCTTATGCCAAGGAGTGTAATTGCTCAAAAAGACATGGAAGCAATAATCCTTCCTTCCTCCTTCCATACCTCTCTTCTCCAGTTCAAAAAGACAGTTTGGTCCACTATGGGAATCAGCATCACTGCACATCACTGTGTGTGCTTTAGGAAAGAGACCCACAGATCTGAGTGAGTCCCTTCAGCATCTCTTTCAATGTTTATGTTTGATGATACATTTACCATCTAAGATCCTTTTCTGCATTTGAACACTCACATTGGTGTTTTTAAAGGCTCAGCTAAGCTCCCAGCTTTTTTAATATCACAGCTGGCACCATGATGTTGTGGTTACCTTTGTAAAAAGTCTTTGTACTTAGCAGAGACATCCACCAAGAGACAGGACCTGGGCTAATGCCCTGTTGAGCCTTGAAGCTCTCCTGTCTGCCAAAACAACTAAGGCTTGTTTCTTAGAACTGGTGAAAAGAGAAGATGATATTCTAGAGCTGAGCAGGAGACAAGACTTGTATTCTACACCAAAACATGTTTTGTGGTCTCGTGACCTAATGACAATATAAAGTCAAGAAATATTTTCTCCCCCAGAGAACTAACTAGTCCTTTGAAGTGTATGTGTGCATGTATGTATACATACTTGTGTTTACATACTTATGTGTACATATAACTTCTCTTTTCCTGGTTTGCTTTGAATGGCTACTGAACCACTTGTGAAGCATCGCTCCCTTAAGGGCCATCAGGTGAGCTCTGAGTCTTCCTGCTGGACCAGACCCTGCAGGGAAACCAAATGAAAGAAATCTTAGGTGCACAGATCATTGTAAATTTAGCAGGATTCTCAAGAAGTGTTATTGAAGTTATGTACTCAGGTTCTTTCATGTATTTGAACTCTCATCTTTACAATTGCTCTGATTTTTAGAACAGGTACAATCAGCTGGAAAGTGATTCTTCTTCACTTTTTCCCTCTTGCAACATGTTCCTAGTCTGAGAGAATGAATCAGTGCCTTCTGATGGAATGTAAAAATGTGATGAGTAACAGGGAATTGTTGGAAAGAACAGATTTGCTTAGAAGTGAAATTTAAAAATAAGAAAGAAAGAAAGAAAGAAAGAAAGAAAGAAAGAAGAAAAGAAAAGAAAAGAAAAGAAAAGAAAAGAAAAGAAAAGAAAAGAAAGAAAGAAAGAAAGAAAGAAAGAAAGAAAGAAAGAAAGAAAGATGGATACATGTGTAAACTAACACTGACTTGTCTAATTCTGAACTACAGCTTCTGCAAGATGGAGAATCTGTCACTGTGCAATTAACTAAGTTCAATAACAATTCTATTTTCTGTCCTTCATTAAAGTAACATCAGAAAAAGTGTCTACACTGCAGACTCGAGTGTACTGTAGCCATATCTGAGTTTTAAATGAGCTGTCTTGGATACTGGGAGTCCTTGCCAAGGTTAGGTTAAATTAATCTTCCTGATCTCCATTTTGTCATGGCTATGCAGTTCTCATTACCCAGTCTAGCTCACATAGCATTAACTTGGGTGTCTTCTAACTACACTGTTTTCCATATTGCACATATATAAAATCAGTGTACTTTTTTCAGTCAGCCAAGAAAAATGCAGTTGCTTACGGTACAGTCCAGTCAAAATGCTTCCTGTCATTGCAAGTCCCATAACACCTCTTACCCATCTTTGACCCAAGCTGCAAACAGCAGTAAAACTTCTTGCATTTTAATCAGGTCTTCTGAGAAGTTGCTGCCTCATAAGCAGAGGTTTGCTGTAGATTTTTTGTAATTTCGCTTTTTTTTTTTTTTTTTTTTTTTTTTTTCCNTTTTTTTTTTTTTTTCTGATCACTATTTCAGGAGTACCATGTCCCTCACAGCTGAATGTCTCCTTCATTTACCTTGTACTCCAGGTCTTCTACAGATTGTAGGATTTGATAATCTCCTTCCTATCTTGCCTCACGGCTTGCTCCCGCTCTGAGCATGGATGTCCTTGGTTGTCCAGTGTCACCAATGGAACAGACAGACTTCTTGACAACCCACTTGATTAGTGTGGACTTGAGAATTTTCATTTAGAAAGGGAAGGAAGAACAGTGTTTAAAAGTTCACTTCTAGATACTTTTCATTGACTGCTCATAAAGTTAAAAAATGGAGCAGTGAACCAGTGAAATAAAAACTGTATACACAGTGAGAATGAAACAATGGGATCAAGGAGAAGGAGGGGAAAATACCAGCAAAAACTGCAAATAAGGTTTACCACTAACCTGTGATAAAAAAGGTTGTTTTTATTTCATGTGTTTACACCCTCATAAGAAGTACTGTCACATTGTCCAACCAACTAGAGTGCCTCCATCTAAAGAATTGTGTGTGCAGTGTGGCTTTTCTTTCAATAAAACTCTACTGTCTGTATAAATATCTGTGCAACTGGGAGATCAATTCCATCTGTGATTATTTAATGATGTATTTATTTCACAAGACCTTTATCTCTTAGGCTCTTTCTCCCAATAAGGAAGTGGGAGGGTTAGTGATAATTAAGTAATTTATTTTTTTTATTGCCGTCAAGCATTTTTATTATTTTTTAGTTAAAGAAGATAAAGTGGCATCATTGGAAAAAACTTTACAATTGACATCATCTTTTCTACAGCAAAGAGGACCAATTAATGATACATTTCTCTCTAATAACAGATGTTGCTTTATCGTTTCATAGAACACCTACCCAATGCAATTGTGAAGCCCAGTTGTCTGGGGAAAGGTAGGATTTAATCAGAAGACATTAATAAACATTTATAAGGCTGTAAACAAAGTTATGCACATGACATTACATAGATTGAGCATCTGACTGAAAAATCCTGTAACCCTTGGATGAATAATCAGAATGTTCTTGTTTCCTGACACAGGTTATACATCTTGATGCAACTTTCCTACTTTTTTCAGTTGGCTTCCTTTAAAATGAGTTCCAATCTTTTTATTTAGCACCAAAATATTAATTTAAAGCCTTGTGAAGCTTCATAAGCACGATTCTCTGTGGCTAGAAGTCCATTCTCCATGACTTTGCTTGCAAGTTATGGTCTAGAGTCAGAGCCTTGCAGGTAGGAAGCCCAATTAGAGGGTTTCCTAAAGGGCTTGATGTGCTTGAGTGCTCCACAGTGTAAAAAGTCTGATAATTCCTGTGGTGCTAAATTCTTCAGCGTGTTCTTTTGGGGAAGGAAGAGCCACACATCAAGGAAATGATGCTAACCTTCTGCCTTGCAGGCAATCTCAGGGATGACAGACTGTCAGTGGGAGAGGGGATCCTTGAGGTGAAGAAACGTCCCTTAACAAGACTCGAGTTAAGACATTAAGTGCCCCTGTATAGTAATTATCTATGCACATATTTTTCAGCCTCTGACTTTTTAAATTAAAACTCTATTTGCTACATGTAGCAGTTTAAGACTTGCAGACTGCAATATTTTGTCAAACACAAATCTGTAGCACAAAAATATGTTCAATAATGCCTTTCATTCAGTTTTCTTATGTTTCATAATGCTGGCACAATAAGACACAGTAAAACATGATACATTGCTTGTTCCTGTATGCTGATGTGAAAGCAGAACGCAATGAATATAAAAGACACTGTAGGCAAGATCATTGCAGAAAAGCCTGAGGCTCATAATTTTTATTGTGGGTTTTTTTTTCATAAAGATTCAGAGAAGTTTGATTTTTAAAAATATCTCAGTATCTCAAAGACTCCCCTCCCTCCATTTTTCTCTGTCTCTCAAACTTGTGAGAGTTCTACTGTTTCAACAATGCATGATGATCTCTGCTGCTTCAGCCCTTCAGGCCACCAATTCTGGGTGTAATGCCTTATACTTTTCCAGTGGGATCACTGGGAGTAATTTTTCACATGCTTCAATCTACACTGCTGCATTAGTATAGCTGGGATATAGTGCCAGTGAGCAGAAGTTTTATAAATGGACATCCAAACTAAAACACTTTTAGATCATAGTGCATTGGGTCACAGTCTGCAAAGTTGGACTCAATTTGAAATGGTCACCTTGTGATAAAAACTTCCTTATCCTACTCATTATATTTCCACTTGCAATGCAGGGCTGCACAGAATATAATCTCAGGTTGTGCAGTTTTGGAGAGGGCTTATGTGATACCTTTTAATTTTCCATGTGCACTTATTCCTTTGTATGGAGAACCATGACATTGAGAGAGCCACCGTGTGTTTTGGGCTGTTGTTTTCTAACTGTATTTCTGAATAGTCTTGATTCTGACACTTGGAAGAAGGAATCTTCCATAAGAGAAGTTACCAAAGCTCCTCTTGGTGATGTGAATGCATCATCCAGATAAACCATCTAAATAAAATTTAATATATGTTCAATTCAAAATATTACTTTTTTTTCTGGTCTCTTCGTGTTCATGAAGATCTTCTTATGGTGAGTAGTATCTTACCCCTAGAAAATCCATATTGATTTCAGGAGAACTTGAGAGGTATGATATTTAAAGAAGAGCTGCAGAGGCTTTTGAAAGAGCTTTCCCCAATTTGATGTCTTGCAGTACAGATGTCTTTCAGATGTAGTAGAGAAATCATTCTATAATAAAACACATCGATCAATCAGACTCTCAGGAAAAGCAGTGAGGTGGTATAAGGTTGCATCCATTACCCAAAAGCTGGATAGAGGATATAGACTTCTATGCTCCTTGGAAGGAAATGCCTTATTTCTAGAAAATCAATTACATATATTTTATGAGTTTTATGGCGGCTTAGAGGGGTTTTTGGTTTTTTTTCAACACCACCCCTCCCCCCAAAATGATACCCTGATTCTCTGTGGTCAAAAAGGATCAAAATTCACCAGGTATTGCATCAGAATTTAGCCTATTTTTTCAAATGCTGCATGTATGTTGAATGTGCCATCAGAATTGAATTAAGACCACCTATCAACACATAGAGAGTTTACTTTTACACTAATGTGTAAGATATATCACAGAGTCTTATATCTGATGCATCCCACAAAGTGTGTTGTTTTTCTAAGGCTTGTTTTCTAGTCACAAAAGAACACAGTTGTCAAACTAACATGAAACTCTCCCCGGCATTTTGATCTCTCAGCTTTGTAACCTGACAATTAAGTGTTAACCTGCCTGGCTTAGCATTGTGTTACATCAGTCATACAAGGTTGAAACAGGTTAGATTTACTCATTTCTACAACCAATTACCAGACATCTTATTCACACACACATTCCATTCAAAGCCATTACATAGTTCATTTCATATAAGACTGCGTTTGTGTTGCTGTGTTTATACTTTATTTTGCCCATGGATAGGGAGAAATGTTGTACTGCTAAGTACTTTCTCCTCCTGTCTTCAGCAGATTTCATATGCCTCCATGATTTATTTGAAACAAACAAGCAAACAAAGGCAACAAAACAAACAAACAAACAAACCCCCCAAACCACAAAATAAAGTAACTGGTGCTTTCAGAATACCTTGAGGAGTTGTTATCTCTGGCAGCAGAAGCTGTGGTATCCAGTGTCTGCTATCAATAGGCATATGCCACAACTAAAAGGGAAAAAAATACAACTGTTTTTCAAAACTGTGAATTATGTCAAGATACCGTTCTGTCCTGCCACCTGGAATATAGAATTTGGATGTTCTCACCATCACAAGAACATCTTAAAAATACCTTTCCTGGTCATGGATATAGAGCCTCTCTAAAATGATGACTGTGGCAGAGAATCTTCTTCCTGCAAGACCTGGATTTTGTGTGGTAGATTTAGATGGGAGATCATCTTCTGTAATGCTTTTTGGGTACTATTAATATTTGGCATAACAAAAAACTTTTCACCGTATTGTACATTTATTTATTATCTCAGCCCTCTGGGTCCAGATGATGTAAGGGATGGGCCCAGATACAATTAGTCCTAATCAAAGCAGTACCAAGAATAAGATGTGTGTGTTCCCAAAGGAGAACCACAGCCAGGCCTGAAAAATTAGTTTGGAGACTTCATTATTACAGAAATATAAGTGTGAAGTCTTATACCTCATTTTAGAAGTAGTCATGGATGCCTGGTGAGATACTAGGAAAGCTTTTGTGACTAAGTGGCAAAATGAAGATTTATTGGTTGTACTGCTGACATTTGACTTTTGAACATCTGAGGTATTTTGGCAAAGCTTAAAGAATGAAGCCCTGACTATTTTAGGGTCACCACTCCAGAGCTCAGTCCTGTATCCTACTGCCAAGCTGATGTTGACATCACAGAGAGTTTCCTGTGCATAAAGAATGCAAGACCAAGTTCCAAATAAATGTTTGAACAGAATCACAGTGCAAATTTTCTCCTTTTGTAAAGTATTTTATTTTTGTTTCAAACTGATACCTGAATTCTCTTCTTCCTTGAATCTCACTACTTATGAAAAATGAATCAGATTCATTTGCACTGCTGAGCACTTCCAAGAGATTTTATCACACATTTTTATGTGCAAGGGCCATTTTGAAGACTATATGTGCTCTCATGTTCAGTGCGTGCCCAAGTTACAATTCCTGGCAGTTACAGCATTTATTTAGCACAGTTTTGCAGACTGTGGTTAGAAAAGAGGCAGCAAAGACACAAGGTGAAATCCTGACTCCATTGAAATTGAAAAGAACTCTGCTACTGTTTTCAGCAAAGTCTGTGTCTCCACAACTCTTTTCTTTGATTCTTGCTAGAATGACAAGTGCTTCATGTGCAGTCACCTCATTCAAAATTGTAATTCTCATCTGAGCCCTGTTTTATAAGACATTCCAGTTCCTTAAAAAAAATCAGATTTTTAAAAGTAGTGCAAAGTACACCCCAAAGTGTAGTAGAAAAATCCTATTTGTGTTTAACAGCTTTTGAAATACTTTAAATCCTTCACTTTTTGAGGTAACAAATAGGAATTCAATACTCACTCCAAAGGGAATTTGACTCATGCAGGCTTGGGAAGACCATTTATCTGCAACTTCTTTGTGGCTACTCAATTGTCAGTGAAGTTTTTGACTTTGCTACACATCATATTAAGCTGCATTTTACCTCAAAATCATAGACATATAAACACAGCTGTTCTCAAAGGAGTGATACAATCCCAATGGATGTGTCTCTACAGAGATCACCAGCACAGCTCTGCACATGTGATCCCTATGAAGTAGCAAACAGAAAAGCATATTGCACATGAGGAGAGTGAGTTCTGGCCCTCAACAGAAGTAGAACAATTAACCCAAATTAAAAAACATATGAGAAATTATTGTACCATGAAGATGCACAGTTTAAGACTGAGCAGATCCAGGATTTTTGTTTTAGTTCAAGAAATTTCGATATTTTTATTCAAGTTGTTCCAAAACCCCATCCCACTAACCTTGCTTTTCAAACAGTTTTTAATTCATTTGGTATTTGGAATACTTTATGATTCTATGGAAATATAGAAAAAAAAATCTAGGAAGTACACTTTCCACTAAACAATACTTAGGTGGAAAATCCCCACTAAGTTTTACTGACATCTGACTCTATAAACTGACTGACATGACTTAATAGATCGATATGGAAAATTCAGCTCTTCCTTGTAATTCAGTGCAATCACTCCTTTATTTCTCTGTCTATGAGGGTTCAGAAGAAGCCTAGTCTAATGAGTGAGATTTCATGTTGCTCAATTTAAGTCATAAGCATTAATTACTTTGTGTTTTAATAATCTTATGGTGACAGAGGCGTAGTTTCAGACACTCACCATACAGTATATGCTCTATATTTCTTGCCTTTTCTTAGCAATTGCCAAGTTGCTGGCAGGCAATAGTTTCAGATAATTTTCATCTAATGGTTTGATATCATATAAAGAACAAAGAAAAGTTGTAATGAATCATAAGACATTTTCATTATCCCAGAATAAACTGGATGCAGTTATTGAATGAGACAGTTCAGTGTTATTGTATTCTGGAAAATTTCACTGAATCATAGCTAACAGTATCTTATGCCCACAACTAAGCATGAGTAGAAAAGAGATTTATGAAGCAAAAGCAATAATAAAAACTCTGAACTTGCCAGATTTGAAAAAATGCATTGGGATCAACATTGGAGTCTGCTTACTAAAATAATTGCAGCCCTAGTCCATTTGATGGCATCTTATCTCTTACACAGAGGAGAAAAAAGTTAGAAATAAGAATAGAACTAACAGTATGGTTTGTCATGGATGACCAAATGTATGATTTCTATCTTGGCATTAAAAGTGAATACAGAACTGTGACGTGGATTGCTTCTAATCTAAAAGCACTAACTTCTATAGCTGCAGACATATTGTTAAAATTTGGACTTTTATCACACCTCCCATTTCCATTTTTTCAATTCTAATCCAAAGGCTCATTGATTTTGCTTGTCTGTGGTAGGGACACTCCAATAAACAATGAGGAAAAAAATGCAGTCTTAAAAAAATAATCAGCTAGTGCAATACAGTAAGATGAATACTTAAAATGTTAAGACCATCAGTTATTCCAGGGAGTAATTCTCTAAATATTACTTGGTCACTGAAGTCAACAGGACCATTCATATGAGCAAACTTTTTGATTGAAGCCCAGCTTTGAGCTTGCTGTCAAAAGCATTTTCTTACCAGCTACTCAGTAACCCTCATTATATTTATCCATGTACCCAGTACACTATTTTACCGTAACATAGAAATCAGCAGCCTCTGCTCAGATGAGCTTATGCTTATTAGACTGAGAGTGAAGCATCTTGGTGAGGAAAAATACTCATTTAGGAGAAACAATAGGGAGAAATTTGGGCAATATTTTTGCCAAGTAATTGATGTTTTGTATGTTGCTGTTGGTTTTGTTTTCTTCTTACACTTGAACTTTCAAAACCTATACCTTTAAAATCTCCAAGTATCTAACTCAACTCTGGATAAGATTTCAAAATATATCCTTTGACCTTATCGATGCTGCTTTTAGCCCTGGCTGCAGACAGAGGGTTTCTTCATTCCAGGCACAGGTGGTATGAAAATGGATCCCCATGGCCCGTGTCTGCTTTCCATCTTCCCTTGAGGCACCACATATGTGAGACCAAACTGGAAATCTCTCAGGAAGATGCCATCATGTTGCTTCCATCTATGCTGCTGTAAAGACTTTACAAGGTGCTGTAAGGTCACATCATTCTTCATTCAATTTTAAACCTTCAATACTATTGTTTAACCTAAGATTAAAATTAAAAAAAATACTGTTCTGGGTTTTCTTCCTCTTTCCATAAAGATGAGATGGATCTCTAATACTTTATTGACTTTTATGTGCTTATAAAAGCATAACTACAAAGTAATATTTGATTATATGCCCAGCATTTTTTATCCTTGTATTATTTTCCTTCCCACACACCTGCTCTTGCTGACCTGGGCAAAAAATTTATTCAGGCCATGAATGAAAATAATTTTTCAGATGTAAGAGTGAATGATTAGTTCTTGATCTATCTTACACCTGATGATTCAGGTCCAATTCTCTTACAAAAGTTATGAGGTTTGTTCTGGTAGGACCACTCAGCAGTCATGTTTTAGTAGTTCAGGAAGAATGGACAAAAATATGTTTACACTGAAGCCATTGTAGAATTATCTCAGAGGAAGAATAGTGGTATCAGATAGATCACAGGTCTTATCCAGTGCAACCATTTTTATTTTAGCTCTGTTGCACAAAATATCTAAAATAAACCAGACCAGAAAATCCATAGAGGTCTTTTTATTGACTCATAAAGTGCTATTCATGCAAATGATATTAATGTTACTGAAGTGCATCACCAGTAAATGGGCAACCTCATTTCCAAACTAGTATAATTCTTTAAAATCACTGCAATACAAAAAATGGAACAATATTACTCCTGCAAAGAATGAGGGAGAAAAATGCTATACACATAGCTGTTTAGAGTTATAGAGTGTTGTTTGACATGGTAGACAGTGTGCTTACTATGAAGAAAATAGCTTTTTTAATTCATGGGCATCTAGTAGGAAAACTGAATGGTCTGAAAGAATATGATAAAAATTTTATCTCACTCTTTCTGAAGTCTGTATTGATTTGGATTAGATCCTGTGTATATTGCATGATAAGCAGATTTGTATTTATTCTTTTGTATACTATGCAAAATATCAGAACACAAAATCAGGTGTGCTTAAGCTTTATGGATATGGTCTTATAGTAAAGCAGCAGCCATACTAAGCCATTTACTGGAGAGAATTGTTACTAGAAGATCCATTACATTTTTATAGAGAGAAATCATAAGCCCATACTTCACACTTCTGTGGAGGCATTAACAATAAACTAGATAGGAAATCATTCAAAATGGCATGAAGGAAAATAATTTTATGATCACTAGAGGACCTTGAAGAGACTGAGAGTTACACTTGTAAAAATTACAATAAGAATACATCCTTTACAGATGTCTTGTAAAAGGAAAAATTTATTATCATTGTTATATTTTGAGGATCTTGTTTTTCTGGTGTTTTTTAGCAGCTCTGCTCCAAGTGGCAGTTCTTTTTTATTATAATTTTTTTTTATCTTTGAGGAAATTATAGATCATTTTCACATTTTTGACAAGGACATAAGAATGAATGGGATAATAAAAAATGGGAAATTGCTGTTTATTGATAACATATCTCAAATTTACATCCCACTTTCAGTAACCAATGAAAGAGACATGTTTACACAGACTGCTATCACCCATTTTTTATAAAACTCAGCAACTGTTCAGTACTATACAGCTACTGCACTTTTAGTCAGGGCCAGGAAATAGGTGTTTTGATTGGAACTGCCAAATGTCTATAGTTAACTAAAATATGCATACCTGAGATTTAATATGGCCAAAGTGTAACTTCTCTTTGTCCTAAAATTTTAAAAAATCTTTCACAGCTTGAGTGTAGAACTATGTCCCTGTGTCTCAGTTGAGATGACACACAGCTGTGGGACTGGCTCATGGACAGTTTCCATCTTACTGTTTGACCTGTCATGGCCCTTTCTTGTGAACTTTTGAGACATTCACAGAAGAAAATTTAATATCTGCATCTGCAAAGAGCAGGAGACTTCTCAAGAGAAAAGGAAAACAGTTATCTTTGTAATAATTTACTTATATGGATATACATCAATATACTTTGCTATTTGTGTGTACACTGCTCTTTATGGACAAAGATAACTCCATAGGAGAATTTGCCTCTTGGTGTCTATTGTGCTTTTCCAGTGACAAAACCAACATGTGCATAAAAGCATATAGAATAAAAGGTATAGAATTCTAATTTCTTATAATTTTCAATGAGTACTTAGAAAAATTGTTTATTTCCATGTCTACATGTATTTTGCCTATCTAGTTTAGTAATTGTGAGCAAGTTTCAGAGTGGAAATGCTAACTTCAGTGTTGGGTGAGAATCTAACATCTTCTGTTTGAAAATATGAAAGGAATTTGCATATGGTAGCTAAAGCTCATATGTAAATATCTCTAGTATCCACTTCATTGATGAGTTAACAAACCAAAAGGATCCAGAGGTCCTGCTTTTTCTCATGGAATTATACATCTGCCCTCACTTTGACCTCACAACACTCTAAACTAGGCCTGCTGAAGTCAATAGCACTGAAGTCAATAGCTGCAATGCATTGCACTGAGGTCAATGGCAGTGTGCTGCTGTAAAATTGGCATAATCTTGAGAAGAATATGTTCTAATACCTTTAACTTTTCTTCTACCTCCTGCCATTGACAATGACCGTGGGAGGCTGGGACTCCTGGGAAAAGTCATCTAATGCAGGCGGGGGGAAAGGAAAGCCTCAAGGACAAATGTCACGGTCAGGTTTATAAATCTCTGCTGGGACAGGTAAATAAGAAGATGTTCTACCAGAGAGGTGACCGTAAGTGAGTAATGGAAGTTCTCTGAGGCTAAGCAGGCAGTGTATATCAGTTAGTTAATGTATATTGGAATATCTAATTGTGGTTTTATCAATATTCAGGGATCCTTCCTTCACTCCTTATACCAAGATATCCCTTTGAGCAACTTTTTCTTTAAATTACAGTGATTTGAGCTTGCAAAAAGAAAGAACAAAAATACAGAAAATAGGAGCACACAAATCTCAAGATAGGTTCTTATGCAGTAATATTCTGACAGAGTTTATCCATCTTGAGATTTGTATGTGCATCTCCTTCTCCTCCCCCAATTCTGATATTTTTAAGATATTTCTCCAGATATTGGGGATATGTTGGTGCTGTTTTTAATGAGTGCACTGCAAGACTTGCAGGGGGCAAGATTTTTTTGTGAGGTTTTTAATGTTGACCCAGGAAATGCTGTGAGCAAGTCTCAGTGCTGGAAGATGGGTGAAGACACATTCCCTTTAGCAGAGTCAGAGTTAAGTAGATAATGGTCTGACCTCATCTGTCACCAAGAGTCACATAAGGATCATGACCTCTTTGTTGTTCTTGACCTTTAATAGACTTTCCCATTATTATACATCATGAGCATTAGCAATTTTGTTGTCTATTACCAAATTATAAATTACAGTTAAGCAGGATCGATTTTAACCATGAAAAGTATTAAGAGAAAAATTGCTCTAGTTTTACAATAATTTCCATCATATAAAGAGAAGTGTGTATGAAACTTTTAGAAAGTCTATTCTCTGTGTGCAATTAAATTATTTATATGGTGTATAATTAATATGTGTGGTGATTTTTGTAAAGAGGCTTAGCTTTTAATCCTTCTCTAAAGATAAGAGATCACAGGAATGAAATCCAAATTTGAGGTCTTATTTTATGTTTGTATAATAATATCAAGCACTTTTCACTGTGGATGATTCTTAAGAAAAAAAAAAAAACAAGAAGAAATCAAAAAATCCCCACAGGCTAACGATTACATTATCAATCCAAGTGAATTCCTCAGCACAATGCTGAAAGGCTTAGGCATAACAGCAGTTCAGAACTGTCTGAAGCCATAGTGTAGCAGATCAGCTGTCAAAATGCCTTCATTTCCCATAGGTAATTTGGATATTTAATAGGTGTAGCAACTAAATGCTCTAAATCCATTCATTTAAGGAAAAATCTTCCCAGTTTCAGAGGCTAGAGGCACCAAATACTGTTGAACTGCCAGATTCATCACAAGAAGCTGGAGAGAGTGAGAAAGAGAGACAGACAGACAGACTCCAGATCTCTCATGGCCTTTGGCATCACAGTCTGCAGGCAAAGAAATGTCACCACTGTGATCTGCAAAGTGTGTGAAGCTATTGGCCATATACTCAGATAAGGGATTAAAACAGGCCAGTGACAGAGCAAATCCTGAGATCTGTGAAAGACGAGGTCTGATTGATGCCTTTCCACTGATACACATGCTCAAGTTGTAGAGTGGTGTGAAAATGTCAAACAGTGCATTTCCCTGTGATGGACATACATGTTGCTCACTGTTGCTGCAGCTCACAGTTTGCTTCCCAGAGCAAATCAACTTGCAGAAATAGGCAACCTTCTCAGTGAACTAGTAAAATCTGATTCCTTACTGATTCACTTACCACTTTCTCTTGTCATAATAAACCAGCCCTCTTCCAGGCTCCCCATAACCACATTCTTTTCAAGTATTTCCCTTGACAAGCACATTCTCTAACCCAAACCTCCCTGCTCCCCATGCTCTGTGCAGGGAGCCTGCTGATCACAAGCCAGGATGGGGCTGGGAGGCTCCCTGCTAACTCCACCCTGCCTGGGAAGGGGAAGAGCAAGCTAGAAAAATAACTGCTGTCTTACCCAGACTGCAGGGTGGTCGTGGGTCCTGCTGTTTCTGTGAGCTGCAGCTTTCCCTGTGGGAGTTTAAGCCATGAGACCTCTGTATCTCTGTCAAATTTAGATGAGGCTGGATGATGGATGTAAGAGTTGTTTTGTAGGGACTGACAGACTGACACGCAGATGGGCATCTAGCCTGTGTAAACCTTTCTTTCTTAGGAAAAAGATCTTAAAATGTCCTCAGGTTTTGATTGCCTTTAAAAACAAGTCTCTAATTCTCCCCATTAAAAGTGTGGTGTAGTATTAAGCATGAAACAGGAGGAAAGTCATAGGAAAATATCTATTCAGTGAAATTTCCAAAGCTGTTCTCCAAACTCACGGAATACTTTTTGCCAAATCCCAGGTGAACACTGGAACTTTCAACAAACTGGAATGTTGCCCATCTTTGAAATATTTTCTATTAATGAAGGTGACAGTTAACAGTCTTATCTATACCAACACTCCACAAGTTTGAGATAGTCAATAGCTGCTTTTCCCCATGATAACTTTAGTCTGAAGAAGGCTGAGCAAAACACATTGTATATATTTGGTAAATACAGAACCAAAACAACAGTCCAGGTTTGTTAACTTCTGCATATCCTAAAAATTATTATGTGGCCTATTCTGTATTGCTGTGAGAATTCTCAGTGTTATCAATTGTGTTTGGTGTAAGTTTCTGGGGAAGACTTCCAGGCATATTATCATTGCAGCCAAGTTCTGAATGGCCCTGCTGAGCTTGTCATCCCACATGCTAACATATCCTTCATTTGATTTGACTATTGCAACCCTCATTCCATCAATCTATGACTAGTCATTCAGTGGCTGTAGGCCACTAATTAAGACACAATGGAATAAAGCAAGAAGTTTAATAGCTGAGGGTAGAGGAAACAAGATTCAGCAACGATAGGATGTTTACCCTGTTTGCATTAAGCTGGAAATTATTAATTTATCTACCATCTAAAATATAGATCTGGAGTACTAAATGTATCTACATAAAACCAAAAAAAAAAACCTCAATAAAACAGCATAAAATTGTTGGGAAAAAAAAAAAAGAATGCATGAATTAGATGCATAGAGTTTACAATAAATAATATTCTATTATCTGAAAATAATCTATACCAAACAAGAATTTTGCTTTACAATAAATAGGTGAAAAGTTTGTCATTCTAGAAAACACAGTTCCCAAAGAACTTGAATGAGAAAAAAAACCCAGACAATGTCCACATTTTGGCAATTTGTCTGAAAGAGGTTGAAATCTTTTTTAGTTTCATTTGAAAAGATTTTACATCCCTTGTGTTTACTTTGAGGTTGAGACTCAAAGGTCAGAATAAAAAGGAGACCTAAACATTGAATGGGAAATATTTATTCACTTCAGATCAAAACACAGTGGATTTTACTCACCCTTTTTGCTCATGTTTGTCGAAATTATTCTCCAGGATCTAACTAATGCCATAACTTTCTACAAAACAAATCTCACTCAATTGTTAAAAAGACTTGTTAAATGAGTAGCTGCAATAAATTAACTTTGGAAATTGTCCCAGCCATGTAATTTTCATTCTTTGCTCCTGTCTTTACAAAAAATCCTAGCATCGTACTATGAAAAATTATTGTGAAATTAAAGTTTTGTCAATAATTCTGAAAATCACAGAGACACAGATTCTGAGTTCAGCCTTGTCAACACCATTACTATTGGAGCACTGTATATCCTCTTTCAAACAGAGCAAGATATGTTGTTACAACAGATTTTATTTTATTTTGCCCATTCATGTGTTGCAAATAACCCTGCATCTTTCATGAATGCACAGCGGTAAATAGCTGCATATTTTTGCTGAATTCCTGCCCTGTGCAGATCGAAATCCATCACTTTTCTAGTACCCTCTCTTTACCTCCCCACTTGAGCAAGGCTGCCAGATTCATAGCTCATTCCAAGTGGAAGAAAACAAGTATCTGCTGTTTGAGATGACAGTGACTTCTGTCTGGTCCATTATCACATCACCAAGTGTGATTTCCTCAGGATGCCAGGAGAAAGCCAATCACTGGGAGCTGGTTTATTTCCACGGCTTCAGACAGCTGATGTAAGAAACAAGTCTCTCCTATGTAAGAGTAGTTCTGGACAGTAAAAATACACAGTCAAAGTAACGTTTTATTACATATTTCACTCAAATCTCAACACCAAGAACCATTTTAAAAATTGACAGCCTGCAAACCAAGTAAGTTGTGATTGATAGTAAATTTTTAAATACAAATTTTTAAATAAATGTGTGTAGATGTGTTGCTTAGGGACATGTTTCAGTGATGGACTGGGTAATGCTGGGTTAATGGTTGGGTTTGATGATCTTAAAGGCTTTTTCCAATCTAAACAATTCTATGATACTACAATTTTTTTCTTTTCCTTGTACACCTACAGAATCATAATTTCATATGAATACATTTCCTACTTTTTGTTTTAAGATGTCACTAAAGAAAAAAAGAGAATTTTTATCACTTCTTCCTTCTTATCCGCTACACTGCATATTGCTTACAGTGTCAAGAAGCAAGAGATTTGTTTAACATAATTAGTTCTTCATATATCTCAGCTGTTGTTATCACCCAATTATCCCCCAGCTACTTTGAAATCAATTGTTAAAAACCAGGCTTCCCAGATAGGAAACGTTTTTAATTTTATTAAGGAAGTTTTACCAGATGTGTGTATAAGAGCACATAGGGGGAAATTATGGAAAATGTACACTCTGTTACATGATACAGCCTTTTGGAAAGATTTTCTCTCCTAAAATTTGCATTATGCAAAACTGCATCAATGTGTAAAAAGAACATTGATAAAATAGGGGAATTGTTGTGGCAATTTAATGTGGGTTTTATTTTTATTTTTTGTTTTCAGAACTCCCATTAGCACATTTGCTTTTAACAGGTGTTAATGTACCAGGCTTTCAGCAAAACAAATTAGAGAAGAAATATTGTTTCTTTTATGGGATTGCTGAAGACTTTTTTCTCATTTAAGATGTGACATATTTTAGTCAATTAAAATTATCATCAGTTTGTTACAAGACAGTTCTTATCTATGATGTCAAGCCAAAGTTTGGGTGAACACATGAGAATTGTATGTGAGAATTTTCCATCGAAGAACAAACTGTTCATCACATTTAGCATTTTATCCCTTGTATTTAGGAGGACTCTGAGCCTTGCTCTCACCAGACTCTATTTGAAATTCCCATTGAGTTGCCAGGTAGCAGGAGTGGGGCCTTATTGTGTTAGGGTAGAGAGCTGAATTTCTCAGACTGTTGCTTTAGGTGCTTGTGGACCACTGCGAGATTTAAACTCCCTTCTTTTTCATATTGAATTTCTGTGGAAAAAAAATTCAATTCTAGCCAAGAACATGCTCCTCCCACAACATTTTGATCATTTGTGAGTATTTCTGCAAGGATGTCGTCACAATACCTGGCAGCACAATATAGACCACAAATAATGGTCAACATTGCTTGAATTGTGTAGTATTTCTTTCTTGATTATCTTTTTTTTCCCCCCCTCTCACTCAAAAAAAGCTTTTGCTTACTGCAGGGAAATAATACAGCGTTCACCAAGTTCTGTATCTCTTGTCATCTGCATGCTTATTGATGTGCCTCTATTTAGGCTCAAGGACATTTTCTCACTGTGTCCAAATGCCTTTCTGGTGGCTGATTACATTGGCATTTTCCTATTCCATTTCTGGCAGGGTTTCAGTGTATGTTTTTGCAAGGATAAGTGAAGTGTCAATGAAGTTAAATGAAAAGAAACACAAGAAATGAATTGTTCAGCTTTGGCTTTGTGGTCATCCAGTTAAGCATTAAGATGCAAATGTTGCCTGGAACATTACAGAACAGCTGAACCAAAGTGATGCAAACAAGTCTTGTGGTTTGTCAGGTACAGCACTGAATTATTTTTATCTTCTGTTTCTAATTTTGCAGCAGTTCTACATTTCTTTTATGATAACCTATATCATAAATACAAGACACAAAGAAGGTATAAAAATGAGTTGGAAGAACCTGATAACTTAAATTCTCTTGCCAAGTTGGAATGATCTTTTAGACTAAATTCAATTGCCAAGTCATAGTTATTTCCTGTGATCTTTCTTTGGTTGAATTAAATCTCCTCTCCCTGGTATCCAGTGCTCGGATGTACGAGAATGGTTCAAAGCTGTGCCAGAAGAGATTCAGACTGGACACTAGGAAGCATTTCTGTATAGAGAGGGTGGTGTTTGAAAGGAAGAGACTTCCTGGAGTGGTTGTTAATGCCCCAAGGCTGTCAGTGTTTAAGAGGCATTTGGACAATGCCCTTAACAACATCCTTTCACTTGTGGTCAGCCCCACACCGGTTAGGCAATTGGACTGGATGGTTATTGCAAGTCCCTTCCAGCCAAAATAGTCTGTCCTATCTTATTCTAATGACATTTTTAATTCACTCACAAAAATTCTGAGTTTCTGTATTTTGATAAAAACTTCCGAATCTGGAAATATAAAACAGCATTTCTTTATTTAGGTTTTTGCTCTTGCTAAAAAATAGTTTGGTTTTGTGTGTTTTAGTATTTTTACTCTTTATAATCTCATTTTGTTATTAACATGAAGACTCCTTTCAAGGGTTCTTCTTAAGAAGAGATTTGGAACATCCCAATGGTGCATCTGATTTTAGGCAAGCAGACCATTATCCCATTCCTTTTGAAACATGACTGACGAAGAGTCAGCAGACTGGATCAAGCACTAAACTCACATAATAGTCAACCCATCTATATTCAGGCAAATGCTGTGGGTTTTCAAGCATTTTTGAAGAGGATATGAAAATCATTACATCAGGAATGTGGTAGTTATTCCTGCTACTTTCACTCTGAGTTTATGTTTTAAGAGCAATTCCGTGCAAATTTTTTAATTGTTTAAATCCTAGAGGAAAAGGCTGTTTATATTTCTTTCTCCAACATGAGGATGGACAAATGACAATGTGCTTTGCTGGTTTTAGCCACAGCAACTGAAGTTTCATGGCTGTATACATTGACTATAAGTACTAAACTAAAATTATCTAAATAAAAGAAAATGGAAATTACTTCCCACAGAAATGAAATCCAGATTCAGAATATACCCAAGGCCAAGGGGAAATATCAATATATAACGCTATTTTACAAGACATATAATAACAGAAAAGTTATAAAGTAACATATTGTTCTTTTAAAGTACATGAAAAAGCTGATTCCCATGAGAACACACCTTTTTTTGTTTTGGTTTGTTTTGGTTTTGTTTTTTTTAATCAAGAATGGGCATAGCTAGGTAACTCAATTCTTGTAAGAGCAATAGGACATTATGGCTTGGAAAGTGCTGGCAGAGAGGAAAACACTTGTGTGCTCAGTGGCTGGCAGTTGTTTGATATTCACAGTGCTTTCAGCAGCAGCCTGGTTTAGGTAATCCCAGCGACCACCACATAAACATGTCAAGGTAATGATATAAGATCTGTTCAGTCTGTCTTAGAAAGATATGTTAGGTCTCTAATAGAATAAGTAGTTTGAGATTTTGAGACAAGGTTTTATCTGTTTGATTCTAAGTTGGATCTTCCATACACACTGCATTTGTGTGTACATCCAATAATATAAAATATTGCATTTGTACTAATCTAAACATTGTATTTAGAGACTGCACTGGTACATATGTTTTTCTTCATTCCTTTCTTTCTCATCTGTTCCTAGTATATCAATATGGTTGTCTGCTATCACACAGTGCAAAGTGAATTTTCTGCAGTGAAGCTCCTGGGTTTTATCTGTGATAGCTGTCTGCACATACCAGCATTGCCTGTTACATAATTGCTCCAATTATTGGCATTGTCTTTGAAAAGAAATGCATTCTTATTTTCAAATGTGAGCTATTTTATGGAGCTATTTTAGCGTAAGCAAGATTTCTTGCTTAAAACAAAAAAAAAAAGTTGGGAAAATATGTGAATAGTAGATAAAGAAATTGAAAATATGGATCATGCAAGCATTTAAAATTAAGTCAAATTAACCCAGACAGAGTCAGTCTGTATCCAAGACTGCATAAGGGAATGCCATTAATTTTCACATTTGTATGAAGTTCTCCATTATTTTCCTTTTCTTTAAAGGATACAGTCATTTTTCCAAATATGAAGAGCCCTATCTAAAGGGTTCCCTATGAAGAGTGTTTATACTTTTGTTAATGTAAAAATTACAACAGGGTAGTAACTCTAAGAAGCTCCAGGAATGAGGTGAGTAGGGAATATATGTGATGTTTCAGCTCTAAAGTCATAATTGGCCCTGGATGCTACAAACATCACCTGAAAACAACCCACCAGTTTCTTGTTAGAACAGCAGCATTTGCTCAGGACAACTGAAGAGTAACAGAGTTCTTCTTGCTGTTCCACATTAAACTACCTTTTCTTCCTTCTCTCCTGTTGCTACCTATGGTTGTTCTCAATGGTTCATTTTACAAGACTGGTCACTAGGGAAATGCTCTGGGAGGGCCTGAAAGAGCACAAGTTCAGTGGCAAGGGGAAATAATTTGCTGGCAACTTGATGCAGCAGCAATTATAAGTCTCTGAATTATAACTGAAGCTGACATGTGATACCTGACCTACAAGATTAATGCTGTAAAAAGCTACAAAGGTAGAGATAATATGGATACAGGATTTAAGAGAAAAGTACTTCCTATGCATCATGAGGAAAGAGGAAATTTTCATCAGGGATTTAAAAAATGCATAATGTTTGCCTTGTACGAGAAATCCTTGTGCTGTATGCAGTTATACCTCTTCACATTTTGCAGTACACCCTGCCAGCTCAAGGTATCATAAATTCTCCTAAGCAGCCTCCAGAGCTCCCCCAGGTAAACACACCTGAGTCCTGCTGCAGTGGGTGGGGCCAAGAGCTACTACGAAGATAAATTTTGACTCCCTATGAAAAGCCAGTCCCCTGGGTAGTATTACAAAGAGCTCATCTAAATGTCATAAAGTCACTGTGGTGGTCCAATTGCTACAATTTTAACCCAACAATTTGAAGTCTGTCTCTTCAAGCACCTCAAAAAGCATCATGAATTTGCTTCAGCCTGTGATGTTTTCTTTCAGGATGAACTAAATGGAATATAAATACAATCTAGGGCTACTTTGGCTGCTTTGCTAACAGAGTTTGTAGCCAGGACTGATGGCAGCCTAGAACATGTCACCCTATGCAGTCCCTTTGATCTTGCAACCATAATTCTTCCAAGGTGGGATGTGGAGTGACAATGCCAGATCACAATCACTGCTGAGAACATTCATCCATTAAGCAACAAACTTAAATCAGGCCTTAGGAATGGTGTGAGACAGAAAAATGCTCTAGAAAGTCTTGACAATTAGCAAGCTTCAAATGCCACATACTAAATAAGAAGGGCCAGATTTAGCCAGGATATGTGTGTATCACTCAAATAGCTTCCCATTACCCCTCATGAGTCACTATTGCCTACAAGGTAATTTAACTTACTGTCTTGTCTTCACAGTTGATAAAAAAATTATCTCTTCCTCTGAGACACCTAACGGATGATCTGCTGAAATACATGCCTAAATAATTATCTGTCTAGGAGACTCTTTCATATGATGAGTCATCATTCACTGTCACTAGAAAGGGCTTGTTCTAATTTTGAGACCGTCATTAGAATTAAAATATCAAACAAAGTATATGCCTCTGACAGCTAGTCCACCAGAACTGCAGCAGGGATTCTGTAAAGCAAGAAGAAAACAAGAAGTGTTCTGAAGCCACAAGTCTAGAATATACAACATTTTCTGCACAGAGTGAAGTCAGAGTTCAAGGCACAGAACATTTGAGTTCAACCTGCTTGGAGGAATTTTCTCTTACTAATTCTCTGTAAGCAGAAGAAAAAAATGTTGAGAAAAGCAAAGATGCAAAATATTGTACTCCAGTGCAAACTTCCATGGTACCTCCAGGGAAGGAACAGAATGTAAGCTGCTAGATATAATAAGCAATAGTTTTTCTTTTTTATTATTACTGTGGAAGAGAAAATAGGCTTGGGATTATGGAGGCTCTTATAGGATACTTTATTGGTTCCTATGCAGACTAACATGGAAGAAAAAAGGTGGAAAGTAATGTAACAAGAATGTTGAGTGATTTCCAGCTTCCAAAGACAGCTGAAGTCAGGTTCTCATGCTTTCTTCCAAGCACTTTTTCATTTAATTTCTTTTAGAAGACACAAAAGTAGCAGGCTAAAATTAAAAAAAATAAAGTCCCTTGCCGCAAGCTAAACCAGAGCTCAGTGTGACATTGGACTCCAGAAGTCAAAGTTGGAGCTGGGTGGGAGGAAGCAAACTACAAAGTCTTGAGCAATTGGATTCTCCACAAAAAAACCTTGCTCTTTGTGCCTAATCTCTGTCATTAGGGAGCAATGCTTGGTTAGTAGGGTTTGTTTAAACCATACATCAGAACAGTTCTTTGAAAGAAAATTTTGACTCAAACACTGAACTGGAAATGGATGCTGCAAAGCTTTCAGAGCACAAACCTGTCTGTGGATGAGAACAGCTGTAACTTAGTAGACTTGGACAAGTCAGGACTTTTCCTCAGAATATTAGGGAGCAATGCAGAGGAAGTTTAGGGTACAACTGAAGGTGTTAAGTGTGTGGGTTACCTGCCTATATAGCAATTGTAAAAAAAGAATTACATCAGCATAGTCCTAAAAGTCAGTTTGCACTAAATATATGTGGGCTGCATAACCTATTTTATATTTATGCTGCTGTTTTCATTGACTAGATTGCACAGAGCCTTACATGGGTACAGCTGCTCCTACCACAGAGGTGCCTGTGAGAACTGGTGGGACCTCCCCATCACTATGGGGAGAAAAAACACTGGTTCTACTTTGTCAGAGTGTGTCTTGGCTTTAGGCTCAGCTGTAACTCAGATGGCATGGTGGTGATTTTCTCTCCAGCTCCCACTATTTAATCTTGGTTTGAGAAACCCTCCTGCTTCACGTCTATTGCACCAATTTGGCTGCTATTTGGCAAGAGTTTACCCAAAGGTCCATCACCTGCCAATAATGCATCAAGAAAATACAAAAAGGATGACCTCTAGCCCCCAAATTCTCACACTTATGTTCCTGTCTCATGGCTCTGTGCAGTGCTTTGATGACAGCCCTTGTTTCAGCGTCCCACACCTGAAACTTTCCCTCCACATTACTTCTCTGCTTTCACTGAGATCCCCTTCCTCAGCTGTAACTATCTTCTTTCCATCTCTAGAAGAGATTCATAAGTATCAATTGTCAGTTAAATAGATACAGGATCTATTGATAACAAATATATCTCTTGGTTCCTGGAAAATAAAAATACTTCTGTCTTTATTGTATTTACACCTGGCCTTAATGCCTCCCTGCTTCCTCTTTGCTTTTAAGCATTGTGTGTGTGACCTCCATACATACAGACACAAAAAAAAAAAAACCACATCAAAGGCTTAAATAAGCTCAAGAAATTTGGGTAACCCATGGATATTTAGCATTGCAGTGAATGACTGTCTCCCCTATATCACACTGAAGATATTCATACAGATCTACGTGGCTCTGCTCAAAGAAAGGAGCCCCTTTATGAACTGTGATATTTAAGGTGTATCTATGTTTTGCACAGCCTGTACCTGCTCCCAGTTCATGCACAGCAGCAGCAGCACCATAGTGGTTTCCCACGTGCTGCTTGAAGAACAACAACAGCTCACAGTTCCTGACATTTTTCTTCCCCTTGAGAAACCTGTTCTCTGCTTTGAGCCCAGGTGCAGGCAGAGATGTGTCCATCACTACTGTGTTGAGCTCTGTCAATGGTGAGCTGTGGTGCAGAAGGCACCAGGGCTTAGACATCCACACAGGGGACAACGAGCTGGCCCTTTGCCTTGACATCTTGTCCATGCCAAAGCTGGAGAGGCGCCCTGGCAGCTGCTCTCTCAGCAGTGAAGTGCCACAGTGTGCAGGGGATTGGCAGTTTTTGGTGCCTTTCTCCATCCCACTTCTCATCCTCATCCTTCCCTGTCTGTCTGCAAGCCCCTGTTCTGGAACTCCAATTCCAAACCCACCCAGCCCCTCAATACCATCCCGTGGCAGCAACCACCAGGTCTCACACAGACCCCCTCGTGAGCCAGGGCTGTGCTGCTGAGCACCTCAGCCGTGGGCAAACTCTGGGGGCTGGGGCTTCCTTCCCACCCAAGGGAACAGGCTGCACCATGAGTGGCTCTGCATGAGGCACCGCCCTGCACAGAACTGTAATGTGATATTTTACCCCAGCAACAGTTATCATTCTTTACAGAGCAACACTTGCCTGCTGCACAAACCCTCTCCTGGGTGTTCCTGCACAACTGCCCTGCTGTGCCCTGCTGAGCTGATGGGATCTGCTCAGGAATCACTGTGTGCCACGGTAAGCGGGCAACAACATCCCTTGCCTAGGGATCATAGGGTTTTGGGTATTTTTGTAAGATTTCTGCTCTATAGTGGCTGATCTTCTGTGTCAATTGTTCCAAGTGTAGCATAAAAAAAATATATTTTATAGATATCCACACATGTATATGATGTTTACCTATTATATAATAAAGAAGTCAGTATTAGATACTTTTTTAAATGGTCCTTTTTCTCCTCATTCAAAAAAACTAGGCTTACAGTTATTAGTTGTTGTGGTCATCACACTCTCTGTCATTGCTTTAAAGAAAACTGCTGTAGCAATGGTTCTAAGCTTGTCTTGTGTAGCACATGACTCAATGGGCACATGATGTCACCAGTGTCTTTGAGTCATTTTATGACATTTCCTTTGCTGAATTCTGTAGAGACTTCTGTAAAATCTTATATTAAAAAAAAATTCCTAAAATATTTTTCCTACAACCCAGACTAATGTGACATCCAGCTACCTCTGATTATTATTACACTGTGCAAGTTGCTGGCTCTGCTGAAAGTTTTGTGAAGTTTTAGCAACTTCTGAGTCAGCCTGTAACATTTGTGGGTTTATGTGGAAATTGTGCCCAATCAACAATGAATGTGAATGCACAGCTTTGGGCAAAATGTGGATATGTAAATGTATCTGCATTGACACAGAAGAAAAATGTCCCCTTTAGTTCCTTATTAGGTGAGTCTTATACAGCTGAAATATAGCGCTATGAAAACGATAAGAAATTACATTTTATTTGAATGAATTAAGAATGAAGATAAATATTTTTCTGTATTCTACAGCTGGGTTCATTTTCTCCTGCACTAGTTCAGACCTGTCGAGCACTGCAGCGGTAAACAGAGTGCCATCTCGTGGATAAAGACCTGTACTCTGAATAAAACATGGGCTTGTCTTTTCTCCACTGCTTGGAAGAAAATCACAGTGTACAAATATGACCCAGGATAGCAAGCTGCATGTACAAGCATTGCTGGGTTTTGACACTTCTTCCCTCCTGATACACAGCAACAACCCTACTGGGAGGGTACCAGAGGGCAAGTAGAATCCAAACATATATTTCCCTGGAGCGTATTATTTTGAATTATGCTGGTGGCAATATGTAGTAGATATTCACTTGGTTGGCTTATTAATAGACAACAATTTCCCATGGTGGAAAATGTACCATTTTTATCATGGTATGTTAATTATAATATTTTGCATGCCAGTAAAGATCAGTCACAACTTATATTTAGAGGGAGTCTGAATGATTAAGAACATTCCTGTAGTTTATATTTTAATCCAGTTTTGGAATAGAGACAAAATCAGTATTGCCTGCCTATTAATAGCTGATAACAAATTTAAGACATGTTTCTGTGCAATCTGTCCATAAATTAGTTTTTAAAAAAGAGATGAATTTCCATACCATAGCATTCAATACACTCTATCTGTAGTATCACAAACACACACAGAGATTTCTCTGTTCCCTCTAAATGCTGGCCAGCTCCAGTAAATGGCTAAACCATAAATTGAAATCTGATCCTCTGCTCATATTCTGTCAGGGTTGCATCCATGCCTTGGCCTTCCATTCCCCATTCTTATACAACCAGAAAGCATCCCCACACACTTCCCAGCCTACTGTCCCTGCTTCCACTGCCTGTGCATTTGCAGTTTCCTACTCAGCCATGCTGGTCTCTTGTCTTCTTTGCCTGATTTCTTGTGCCTGGGGATTGAGAGCTCTCGTGCTCTATGGAAAGTGTCCTTAAAAATCTGGAGTAGGGAGGAAATTGCTCCTTTTGCACTCTACTGGCCCAGCTACATCATCTAACTGAACTCTGAGATGCCAAACAGAGCCAGTAAGTGCATCTGGGCTTCCTGTGACTTAAACTGTTGTTGAGTGAAGGACAAACAGACTGGCCTGTGAGAAATAAGGTCACTGCAGTTTTATTTACTGAAATTCTCTTTCCTAATGAAACTTATCTCATTCCTAAAGAAACTTATCAAAATAATCTCACTACAAAGCAAATTGCAGTGTAAACAGAGCAGAGTAGCCTAACTTACTAGATTGCCCAGGTGATTTGCTCCTAATTCAGAAGGATTTCAAGTGAAGCATTGCTGTGCAGCTTTATGTTGTGTGCCTTTTCCATGACATTGAGCTGTAAAGCATCCACCTGGTTCACAGAGGACAGAAACATGGCACTCACCAGGAGTCAGGCCAGCTCTTCTCTTGGCTAGTGTCAGTCTGCTCATGAGGAGTGCTTACAGGCGGAATATTTTTTGTGTCCCATTCCACAGTAAAGATGAGGGCTTGGATTCAAGCAAACCTGCAAAAATTAAAATCCCTTTGCCGGTCTCTGAGCTCTTTCAAGTGCAAATGTCTAGCTCAGAACAAGCACTGTAGCACCAAAGACGGTTTGGTTTAGATTACAGAACCAGTCAGTTGCTGCTTAAAAACCGACTTGAGCAAAGCCTGCTTTACCCTGTTGCCTTAGCTCACAGTTCCCAGTTCTGTCCCTGCAGTGGCCTGTTACCTATCTGCCGAAAGGTCCCTGCAATTTATATTTGATTAGCTGCAGGACCATCAATCTGTGACAGAAACATGAGGTTTTCTGTCCTAGGGCCCAATTCTTGACTGAGGACACTCTGAGCAAATTGAAGATTAGGTTCTTGTCAGATGGATCCACACAAAGTTACCACTGAATAATATCTAAAGGTTGTACTCTTGAAAAATAGGCTGTTCATTGTGTTCATGAATGAAAAATTACAGATAGAATAAGTTGCAAATAGTAGCTTTTCTCCCTTCTTATTAATAGGAGTAGATTCTACTTCTGTTTACACATGTGCTGCATTCCTTCAGATGACCATTAATTTCTTTTTGCTGAGAGGCAAATTTTGACATATACTCTTAAATCAAATGAGGTTTTCTAACTATTCCATATAACAGTGCCAGGTTCCTTAGCTGATTACTGGTTTCTCCAGACCTGTTAACTGGTGATTCTGTATAAGGGACAACATAATAGCTCCTTGGTGGATTTCAGAAATTGAGTATATACAAAATGGTAAAAAAGTTGGTCGAAACTCCCAGACATATGCTGTTTCTGCTCACACTGATGCAGTTCTGTGAAAAGCAGTGAAGCAGACAGGATCTGTCAACAATTATTCATCAAATGCCTGATTTGTTAAATATTGTATACAGATTGCCTGCTGAATAACAAGAAGACAATTCTGGAATTTGCTTCAGTGTCATTCAGAGCTCCTCCCCATCAGATATTAACATCTGGACTTTCAAGTATGTTAGACCAAGCTATTATTTTAATTTCATTGATGCCTTCTTACAAGTTCCTATCTAATTTATTACAATAGTGCCATTTGAAAAGCTCTCAAATTTTTTAGAGCAGCTTAGAAGGCATGCTAGCTGTCTTGGCAGATCAGTCATTTGTTTGGATAACTTGGGTGATTAATACATTGAAATGCAACTACCTTGTTCTAGATTGTTGAAATATAATGCACAATGCATAAAAAAGCTCTTTAGAAAACACTGATGCTTTAAGCATTCCTCAGTTTGCCAGCTCTAGAAGAAACAATGAAAATAGCCAAGGAATGTTCTTCCTTAGTGAAACTGCAGAAGAAAACCCTTTTCATCAATGAATAAATTCCCTTGCCTCGATGAAACAAACTATGGGTTTGATCCAGCTGCTACTCCATCAGAGAAAACAAGAGCAGAGACTGCAACAGTAGGTGGTGCATATTCCTTCATGGGAATTAAAGCATGAGTTGAATAGCTAATAATCAAATCACTGAAGGTGCATTTTCAAAAGAGGAACTTTTAAGAGTAAATATCTTACTAGAGCATTTTGGGTCAGAGGTTAATGCCCATAAATACCTTTCATATATCTATACAGGCAGCTTATCCTGTTCTTAAACTCTAAACAAGGTTTTAAGATAGATCTGTGATGATCTCGCATGAGTGCTGGCATGTTGTTCAAGGCCAGAGGAATGACTCTCCAGGAACTGTGGAGCACATCCTGCTATGAAAAGGCCTAGGATCCCAAATAGGGGTGGCTGCTAAAAGCAGATTTACTCATGTAATTGTGACATGAGCATCTTCATTTTCTGAGTCCAATCTGAAACATGTGATTAGAATCTTGAATTGTGAAACAATTTGTGTCCCAAATTAACAACTTCTCTTCAAGAGATTTTCCAGACCTCCAAGTCCAGTTTCTGTACAAAGCAGGGAATAACTGCACTAGGCTAATGACAATCAAACCTGGAGCACCTCTGAAGGCTCTTCAGATGGACAGGACAGCTGTTTGCATTCACTTCAGCTGCCTCCCAGCACAATTCCTCCATTTCTCGGAGGTGACAGGATAAAGTCCTGGCAGATAATAACCCTGGCCCTTGGCGGTCTGGTATGTTCTGTTCCATTCTCCCAAAGAGAAGGCACAGCTTTGTATTAGTTGAATCTGTGGTCTGCAATTGTACTGTAGACTCCAATTTTAACTAAGAGACTTTTGTTTTTTCAAACTGGTTCTTGTACATATAGTTCTCTCTTCTTCTCTTAAACAAGCCCATAAGCAAACAAAAACCCCAAACTGAAAACGAAACACCAGGAAGACTTAATAATGATTTAAAGTGGAGCTAGAAGGGAGATGGGAAAGGGTTGCTAATGTTAAGGGCCTCCTGCTGTCAGAAGGAGCTTAAGGCATAGTAGGACACAATTCTAGGCCATGAATCTGTGTTCACTGACCCTGTGCAAGAGTGGGGAATAAACCCAGGCCTCTGGAAGCAGAGACAGAGCTTCCATTGCCTTAGATCTAAAAGTACATGTTGGGTTCTTCTGCTGTGGTGTTCAAGTGTCAGGGTAAGGGATTCAGCAGATGTAAAACTGGAGCAGCTCTACCTGTACCAGGAGCAAAATGTGCTTCCTCTCCCCACCACCTCCTACCCACCTGGGTGCCCTGCACGTGGATTATGGACCATGTGTTGGCTCTCTACTCTGGCAATGCTCATCCACTTCTCATCACCTCACTCAGGCCACAGGGAGTCTCAGGGCCACACCTGGGTGGTGACATGCAGACACCCTTTGTGTTTTGCAGACAAGTGCAACACTGTAGGGCTTTTTCCAGACTGCTGCAATGCTATTTCACTACAAGGTAAAAGGGCAGGCTAATTTCTGCAGTGTGAAAAATTTACCATTTTTAAGGAGCCATTAGGCAAACAATAACTCACTAAACAAATCACTGCTTGCCCTTTCTCAAACCCTGATTTTGCTACCTTCCATTGCAGTGAAAATAATTATGTCAAAGGATGCATAACTAGTCTTTGTGTATATCAACATGGGCTTCTGCTGCGCATCCAAATAGATCTCTGGCAGCTTCACTGGGGCTCTGTAATTGTCTTTGATTAACCTAGACATAATGATAGGAAGCAGCAAGATTGTAATGAAGATGAGAATTTTGCTTAACAAATGGCCTTATCAGGTGCTAGTGTGTATATCTGCATTTGCTGCCTCACTCTTGAGAAACAGGCTGGAGAGAATACAAGAGAGGCATTGAAATAAAATCATAGGACATGTAAGCTCAAAGCACTTCAGAGATGCAGTGAACCACAATGTCCTTAAAACCACAGGCCACACTCTCACTGCACATGTATTTTGATGGTTCTGATTTACAAATTGTTTGGAAAAAGAGAGGATTAAAGTCCCTGTTATTTGTCATTTGAAACCTTCAAAGTAGTTCACAAGAAAAAGTGATGTGATTTTTCTAGTCAGACAGACAAGCACAAAGGCAGATGTAGCAGGAACTGTGGCTTAAGTAAAGCATTGATAGTCAAGAATTTGAGAACCGAAATCCTTGATCAGATGGCACCACCATATCCAGTGTTTATTTACACAAATAAAGCAATTTAGCAAAAAAAAAAAAAAAAGCCTCCACATACCTAATTCTCATTACTGAATAAGAGTTCAGCAACTAGGGACCCTCACAGATCAGTCTGCTCCAAAGACCATTGCATGAAGGAGGCCCTTATTCCTGATTTAAAAAAATAGGCTCATTCTCTGATCCTCAGTTTTCCCTTCTAACAAGTGATGGAGTGTTAAAAACAGAGAACTGTGATGATTCATAAAATGTGTTATAAGGAATGTTATCAGCTGAGATTAATGTTATATCATGTGTAAAATATATTGTCAGAGCAAGTGGAAAATGTTTTCTAAAATTTAAATTTCAGCTACGAAATTTGGCAAACTTTCAAATGTTAATGATTTTTTGGGGAATTCCGTGCAAAACTATCAATGTGTATTCTGAATTTGGTTTTCTTGCTTGTTCCAATTTACGTTTATCCATTTGTTTTCTTAATTCCTTTTAGATGAAGGAAGGTTTTAGAATTTATAAAGCCAGCAAAAGGTTAGATTTTCCATTTATATGTGGTAGCTTTTTTATGCCTTAGTCTGGAGAAAGAATGTGAAAACCTCATCTTTAATGCTCTTTTTCATAGAACTGTCTAGTGATGCCACCACAATGTAATAGTCTCAGGATAAATGTTTTGGAGTAGATTTCTTTACTCTGTCCTCCTGTACTTCATATCTGACATTTCTACTTTAGGATTATGAGCTCTGCTTAGCATTAGGTATTGTTGAAAATTAGTTTTTCAAAAATAACGTTTATTTTAAATATACTTATTTTAATTAAAATTAAGTCATTGGGGAAATACAACAAAGTTATTAAATGTAGGGTAAGGATTTTTCATATGATAGAGATGTCATTTCTTGAAAGAAATCCAGAGATGACAGAAATTGACAGAATAAAGGCCACAAAATTCAGCTGTTTGCCTCTATGGTGCCCTTGGGGAATACTGATTCTCAGCTCTGACTACAATAATAAAACTGGGTTTGGAAGGTTCAAGAATGTCCCCTAACACCTATTCAGCCAGTCTCTAGAACTGAAATATTCTTTCTCCATGATTTAGAAAACAAACACAAGAACACAAACATAATAAAAGATGCTAATGAGAGATGGACTCAAGGCGTGTAAGCAGAACAATAATGTGAGTGACTACTTCCCAAACGGGATAATAAATAGTCTGACTGAGCACTATGAGTTTGATTTCATTGTTTTGTAGAGTGGCTCCTAAACTGCACCTTTTAATGCCCAACCATATTTGGTCACCAGTAAAAAAATGCTACTGACCTGCTGGTAAGCAGTTCCAAAAAAATTAGATGCTGACCTGGAACCTGACTGGCAGCCTCACTGCCACTGACCACCAACCTCAACTGAAGTTTGGTCCATTGTAAGCATGTCCTCACATTGGCCTGCCAGCCATACATTAGACTTACAGGACCAAAGGGATACAAACAAAGACTTTTTCAGTTTCTATTATATTTCATTGTGTAGCTGTCAAAATTAAGAAGTTAAAACCTGAAGACAAAAACAGTGTTTGAATAGCATTTCATGGTGTTATATACCCGGTTTTTGAACTTGTAGTATAAGCTAGTGCTGATTTACACATGGGAGTTATTTTTGAAACACATTGCATACTAAAATAATTTACATAGTAAAACAGGAAGCATCAGAAGCATCAGAAACCCTTATTTTAAATGAAGCTTAGTCTGACTGGTTTCAGTGTATTACACCTTGACTTTGTCCAAAAACTACTTCACAATGAAAACCACAGGGTTACTAACAGGAATGCTATCAAAGAAATAAAGTTACATCCACTGAAATCCCAATGGAAGTTTTCTTCAGCACAGGCAATGATCTTAGAGATACAGATAAACAGCACCAAAAAAAAAAAAAAAAAGGCACAAGAAACAGGCACGTAGTCAATACAGCATGTTTTCAGAACAAACTGAAAAGAGGAAAAATTAGATGTCTTAGATCCCTTGGCATCTGTAAACATCAAGAAGACATCACACTTGGGCTAATCTCAAGGCAAAGCAGCCATATAAAGTGAATCTACAGGCTATCTAAAGTAAATCTATGGGCTTTCTTGGCTTCTAACGTATGGAAGATAATAGAAGAATAAGAAGATAAAAGGAAGTCCTCTTTCTTTTTTGTCAAAAAAGTTACTTTAAAGTAGGGTGAACTTTTTTTTCTCTCACTCTGTAGGATCTATTTTAAATGACCTATTTAAATGTTCTGCAATTATGGTGCTTTTGTATATTTTCCATGCAAAGCTAACAGAAAGGGAATCCCTTGAAGTCATGGTATTTTAACCAGCCAAAGAATAATCTTCTTTTTCTTTCTCTCTGAATTCTTCATACAAGGTGTCTTAAAATAGATAAGACAGGTTCATTACCGTTGTCATAATTGTCAGCTTCTGTCAGTTCCATTAGTGGATAAAGGTGTCTCTGAATATTACTCATGCACTCCTAGCCAGCCTCCCAAACTCTATCCAAGCCTCCTAAAACCATTCCTTTGCTGCTCTTTCCAGTCTCTCAAACCTGCTCTTCAGCTATTTAACATGATCCCTGTTAGAGTTCCCTTACTATGGCATATCAGTTGGTTCCACCTAATCCTTCTGCACGGTTTCTTGCTTCCTGTATTGATATGTTTATATCTGAGTATCTTTATTGGTTTATTAATCACTTATTTAATAAAGTTAATTTCCCCTTTTCTTTGTAGCATGATGCTCTGGGAGGTTAAACTTCATGTCTTGGAGAGGACCTGAAATGTTGAGTGTCAGAAGAGTATTCAGGTCGTAGATCTTGAGATCAAGCAAGACATCTTTTTTTTTACTTTTTGTGTTATACTGTATGCGTCTAGAATCATATCCCCCTCTTGGCTTAAGAAGATTCCAATAATGCCAGAATTTGCCTTTAGACTACAAGGTTTCTATCATTCAGGCACCAGTTTAGACTTTTCACATTAATCTGCCTTTGATTCTTTCACTATTTAGCAAATATGCATAAATGTTTCTTCTGAAAACGAGATTTCATGGACATGTGGGAAGAAGATATTTTTCCTTTTTAAATGTTGAAAAGCACAAGTGTGAGAAAATACAGACTTTTTCTGTTGAAGTGAGGAAACCCTACAGAAGTTTATTTTCTTCTTTACTTTTCCATATAAACTTAAAACTAAATGTATACGACTGCGAGCTGCAATAGACATTGTAAAACATCTAACATATGCTGTTGTTGTGTGTTTAGTCCAGCTCATCCTCCTCTCAGAACTTGTCCCACCTCTCTCTCACCCCAAAAGAGTCTGGGTGCTCACACCACTAAATACAGACCACCTATAATACATGCTGGGGCACTTTACAAGCCAGTTCAGTTCACTAATTTGGCTGAAAACCAATATAATCCAGAGAAGAAAAAGGTGGTTATTTGGACCTAATGAGCTGGTTCAAGGAGGGTCCAATAAATGCCAGAGATGGTATGAGAGCATGACAAGACCCTTTGTCATTTAGAAAACTTCACTGCTCTGAATAATTATTTTAGACACCACAGAATCTACAGTTTTTGAAGATATTTCTAGAGTCTTTGCATCTTCCTTTTGGTGGTTCAGCTGCTGTTTCCTGGTGTGTCCATCCAGTGAAAAACAATAATAAAAAACTGTTAGCTCATGAGCCTATGGAGGCTTTAATTGAAATTAATAGAAAATGCAAAAGGAGAGGAAATTAGGGCAGTTGCAAAAGAAACCCCAGAAGCAAAGCGGATTGAAGTAGAGCAACGAGCAAACCCATGCAACAACTTGATTTTGCTTCAGATGTTTCCCTCTTAGTGTAACTTTTTCCCTAAATCAAGCAACAAGTCTAAAGCACATGGTTCCTTCTGCAGATGTCTTTTAATTCTACCCCAGTGGTCCTTCAGCTGATGAGCACAGGAACTGCAGCAGTTGGGCAGTGAATTTCCCAGTGTGCCAAGAGACAGGAGAAGCTGGCAAGTTGCTCTGTGCTTATTCCCCATTCCACCAGGTCACAGCTTGAAGCTCTTTGTGCAAGAGACAGCACCAGCTTAAACTTCAGCAAAAATAGAATTTTTATTTTTCATTCTATAGGTTGAATGACAATTATTTTATTTTCTTTCTGGTAAGCTTTATTCTTGAACTTTCTAAGAAATAAAGTACGAGACCTTTCTGCTTGCAATTAGCTTAATGAAGGAGTTATTTCATCAACCTTTACACATGTGAGAAGGCCCGTTCAAGTCTGTGGAATTCCAGAAAATGATAATGTATGAGGAAAACATGGAGGAGTGAGGATTTAAATTAAAATATTCTAAATTCATATTCTATTAATGTCAAGTGACCTCAACCCATCCAGTCCTGACTGGAAGCCTACCAGGTATGGTATCCATGGCATAAAAGATTTCCCTTGCTCTACTGTTGAAGACAAAGTTTTTAGGAGCAAAGACACAAGTCTTGTAACACAATACATTTTCCCCCCTTCTTAAAATACCTCTTTCCTTCTTATCCTCTACCATTTCCAAACACAGTCAAAGTTCTTCAAATTTTCTCTGCAGCACATGGGCTTAGTTCTTTTATTCATTTAATACGCTGTTTGTTCAGGGAGAATGAAGTGCTATTTCATGATTTGGTGTATTCAACAATGTCAAAGTTTTCTAGCACAGGATCCTTATTTTAAATATATTTCTCATCTTGAGAAATCAGTTTAGTGAGCAGTTTCCACATCAGATGGGTAGGACAAGAGCAGTTGCTTGTAGGTTTTGCAGAAAAAATATCCCACATAAATTCTTCATCTGATATTTTTCTAAATTTTCTTTGTCTCTTGATTTCCCATTTTTGGTTGTTCCAGGGCTCAAGAAGATAGGCCAAGCTTGGCTGTAGCCTCTGTCAGTGAGTTGGAGGGTGAACAATCCCTGCGTAAACAAGAACAGAGAAAGAAAATACGTAAAGCACAGGACATCTTGCAATTTAGTAAAATTAAATGCCTACCCACTGTGCTCTGACAGCACAGTTATGGAAAGCTGGCAAGCATAACGTTATGGATCTGGACGTCCCCACAAGCTGAGTTTACAAAGAGAATTGGTGAGAAAATCCCCTATCAGCATCATGCTCACTTGATCAAACATTCAAGACAACAACTCGTTGCAGATGAATAGGAAAAGATGGAATTAAAAATCCCTGACAATCTCTGTTGCAGGGATGCATGTATTTCAGTGTTTTCTCAGGTTTCCTGGATGCAGGTGATGGGTTACTTGTGGCACATTGAGGAAGGGTCCTGGATAAAACAGAGGAAGTTAGGTGGAAATAATGTAGAGACAGGCAGAGACATAGATCTGACAGTTTCTTCCACTTTGTTTAGCACAGTGCTCTGTCACAGTGGTTCTGTCCTCGGTCTATTGCAGACTTGCACTGTTTCCTATCACACTGTATCTTTAAAAGGATGTACATGCTGGGACTCACTCGAGTACATACAGAGTTTTCAAGGATGCTCTTCCTCCCCCTCTTTTGACTGACAGTCTGGCAAAATACAAAGAAAATGTGGACATTGTGTGGAGTTATTTGTTAATTTGGGGGGGGTTTCTCCTCCTCAAAAGGCTATGTCCTATTAGTTGAAGCCTTATTATAACACTGTACGGTCATTTTTGTATTCTGCTGTGTTGGATATTGTTTGCTGAGTATGGCTGTTGTTACTGATCTATATGGAAGTAGAAGCTTGTTGTAGACCTGTTAAACTGGAATTGCTTAACCATGGAAACCCCATAAACAGACAGAGCCCATACAAACCTTTGCTTTCCTATTCAACGAATTGTTAACCAGCTTACCACATGTTCCAACAAAACAGTTTATTCTTTACATGGGCCCAGTGGGAAGGGTCAAAATATTAACCTTGGGGCTACTTTTTGGGGCTACTTTTATCATTCTTTGGGAAAAGGAAGGTGTAATGTAGTATTTACATAACAATTGTAGAGTCTGATCCAAAGATATTTGCATTCATTTCTGGATAATTTATATATTAATTTCTACTCCTGGCATGAACCTTTTCAAACAGAACAACCCAAATACATATGTGTGCACACTGCTGCCCTCCCAGGTGTGTTTTATCAGCTGAATACACAAGGCTTGCTCACTGCTAGCCAGTAGAGATGTCAGCACATGAACAAGGAAAGAATCTTCCTGTGCTGCTCATGGCAATTGCAATTTATTTCCTTGCTCTTCTGACTCCAAGAACCAGGGGTGTGTGGGTCATAGGTAACTTTGGTTAGTTCTCACTACTGGGGACTAACCCTTATTTGATTTTCAGGATGACAACAGATAAACTGGAGAGAGCAGAAAAGTGTAATGCAGTGCCTGTGGAAAAAGCATTTAGGATGTGCATACAACCAGAGGTAACATCTTTATGTAGGATGATGGCAATTGTATGAAAGACACCTCTTCCCTGCCACGTATGTGCACACATAAAGCCTGATTTCGGGTACTGTATCTTAAATTGTACTTGTAAATGTTCAGCAATGAGTAGGATGTTTAACTCCTTTTTCCTATCAATTCATTTCTCAGTCAGAAAATTACTGTGGATGAAAAAACAAAGCACGTTATTGCACAGAACTGCCCTCACCGTCACCTGAAGCCCCATTTGCATGTGTACAGAAAGGCTTGAGGAAAATGCTCTCCAAGGTTTCCTGCTGTGAGCAGTAGACTCAGCATCTCAACTGGCCTCTGCATTTTGATGGCTCTCTTACAGGAAACTTTTGCTCCTGACAGACTTTGAATGCATATAAAGCTCAGTTTCAGTCTCAAGTTCCTGCATCAGCCCAGAATTAAATTGGGAGAGATAGGTGACCAAGAATGTGTATGTTTAAAAGAAAACTATTATTTAGATGATCTCACAAAAAAAGTGAAAGGAAACAAAATATAAACAGGCTTCTGTAATTTCTGAGCAATTTCATGATGCATTTCAGTAGCCAAGAGTGAAAAGTACCTTTCTCTCCCAAGGACTTCTACTTAAATATGGTAATGACATTATCAACAAGCTTATTTTTCCATTACTGAATGCCACCCTGTGTGTGGCTGCTTGGATGGGAAGTAGTAAATCTCACATTTCTGCCTTTTCTTCAGATACTTCTCTCTGCAAAAATCCTGTTATGAATCTGTCTGCCTGTTAGCATTTGCTCTCCTTTTGCTAAGCTGAAGAAGGAAAAAATACATGCTGCTGTGGCAAACAACAGACGGGAGGAAAAAATCAAAGGAGATGAATGAGGTTCCACCACAGTAGGAAATTTAAGAAAAGGTTAGAGATGACATTAATGGGCATGGTATGTAGCCTCAAGTAATCTTGTAAACTTCAGGGAACCAGACCACATACTCCAACTTGCCCTGTCTGGTTCTGCTGTCTTCCAATTACTATCTACCATCAGCCTATAAAAAAAATTTCTACTGATAGTGATAGAACTTCAAGCTGGATCTCAGAAAAGGAATGCAACAAAATGATGCTAGGATGCAACACCTTAAAGTGTTTTATTCCTTAAACACATCATCATCTTGGATCCCAGTCTTGACCATAAACTTGTGCTTATGTTATAATTTAAAATTCCCCTCAGTTTGCTTTGGATTGTTGTCCTGACATATAAGCTTAAATCTTAGTGAGTTTGACATGTTATAGGCTAGGGCAAGTAGCTTAGAAATCACTTAAATAAGGCTTGGAGAAAAAGTTATGTTTAGTGTAAATTAGAAATATAAAAATATGACATACTGAAACCCTAATAATGAAATTGTACTGCGTAACTAAGTTTCCTTCTCAGATAAGTTCTACAACACCATAAATATATGCCATTGGTAATAGACACTTATAATAGAAACATCAAGAATTATTTACTTATAGTGTAATTTCACCTCTCAAATACTTATTCATGTCATGGTTTACTTGGCTAAAGTATGATATTTTATTATGCTCCCTGTCTGATGTTTGATTCAGTCTCTGAGTAGTTGTTTGAATATGGTGGAAGTAGTGATTTCTCTGAAACTGTCAATATGGTCTTTCACCTACTAAATAAGCAAGGAATTAGTTTAACATCCAGATAAGGTAGCTGATTAAACAAAACAGGCATCCTGATCTTTACACCTGCATTTCTGTGCCTGTTGCTAAAATAGTTATCAACCAGATATCTTCTCAAATGAATTTTATTCTAGACCTTTGCTCTCTAATTCACTAGTTTATTTAAATACTGTTTGAAAAATTTAGCTTAAACTCTATGGAAATCCTTCTAAACCGTGCGCTTCATACACACACATCCCCTTTTATGTGAACAGTACCTTGTTAATGGCTCAATAATTATGAGAGTTTACATTTTAAAGACTTCAGTTTTTAATTGGCTGAATATTAATCACAGATCACTTTCAGTTCTGTTGTGATATGCAAATTATTGATGTCTCAGCTGCATTTGTTTTCAGGTATCAGTCTAACCGCATAATGCAAAATAACATTCTGCAATTATTTCAATTAGATGCAGTCAGCCTTTGGAGCAAGCTATTTATTTCATTTCAGTAAATGAAGAAAGCCGTTGCTGTTTTCCACTCCCTGGCGTTTATTGCCCAGAACTAGCACTCACAACTGGTATGTGTGAAGCACATAAACAGTTTTCTAACTGGATCACGTTAGCATTCATGGTAAAGGATAAGTAGCTGAACTCCCCTTGCAAGATTTCATTTGGTTAACTGACTCTTCTGCTTTGGAATGAGATGTCACCTTGTTTGGGGGTATTCATTACCATTTTAAAGTGGACTATGAAAGGTAGAGTCAATAGCAGTTCTTAATTAGCAGAATCTGTTTAGCACAAGTGCATAACATTTGAGGATTTTTTTTCCATCAGACTGCAGCTGTTACCTAAGCAGAGAAGGAATTCCGCCTAACCACAAAGAATGAGATAGACAAATAGCTGTGTCGTCTTAAGAACGGGTCGGGTATGTCTCCTCGCAGCGATTTCGTTCCATAATTGCAATTCACATTAAATGCAGCAAATGCTACCATCCTGCCCACTCAGTTTCCACCTCTACTTTTGTTTCAAGCCGGGAGGGGAGACCGCCAGAAAA
>VZRZ01004936.1:475270-495554 GCA_013398175.1 Climacteris rufus | reverse complement strand
GTGCCCGCTCCCGGCCGGGATGTGCGCCCCGTGTGAGCGCGCCCGAGTCCCTCCCGCGCTCCCCCGCCGGGAGGCAGAGGGCGACGGGGCGCCCACGGCAGAGGGGAGCCGGCACCAGCCGAGCGGGTTGCGGCAAAAAATTGCGGTAGTGCCGGCACTGCTGGCCGGGCGCGCTGCCCCGCCGCCAGACCCGCGCAGCGCCCGCAGCCTGCCCGCTTGGCACCGGCCGGGGCCCCGGGACTGAGGAAGAAGAGGGGACTCGAGCGTGGGCGAGGCAGGGAGACGGGAGGACGGCGCCTGCGAGGGGGAGGGAGATGGAGCGGTGTCAGCGCGGGGCCCCGGGCCGCCCCTGGGGGCGCGCTCGCCGCGGACGGGGTCGGGAGCCTGCGGGCATCGGCAGCGGCTGCTCCGCTTCCCCCTTCTCCCTGTGCTCCCGCTAAGCGGCCTCCTTGACCCCTTCAGCCATCCCTTCCTCTCATCCTTCCTTGTCTCCTCTGTGCTTTCCCTCTTCCTCTTGTCCTTCTGTCCTGCGGTCTTTCCTCATCCCTCGTCTGCCCTCCCTTCCAGGTCCCCCGGCACATCGTCCCCTTGTGTCTCCCTCCAGCCCAGTTCTCCTCCCTCCAGCTGGCTCTTGCTTTCTCCACTTTCATCCCGGCTCCCTCCTGCCAACTCAGTGGCTTGCCACAGGAGAAAATGAAAGGGACAAGTTGGGAAATGGGGGTAATGGGAAGATGGGGGGTGGGGGAGGTGGTGTGTGCCATGTATTGATTATTGACTGATTTGTTTAAAAAAAAAAAAAGCTACCTTATAACTCAGAGGAAATGCTGTGGCTCCAGTTCTTTTGCGTAAAAAAATGGCAGCTCAGCTGTCCTGACTATATGCAAAGGGTTCTAATCAATTCAGGAAAAAGAGAAAATTACATAATGTTTTAGAAAAAAATTAGTTTTCAGGTTTCAATAGTGTCAGGCTCATGAATTGTGACTATTTTGCTCTGCAAGTCGGTGTATCGTTATTCCTGGGGATGGGGCTGTGTGCTTTTGTATGCTTCTTCGATGTCTATATGCTTGCATTGGTCACCCAGAGCTGATCTTGTTTTGTGGATAGTTGTATTTCTCCAGTCAGTTTACCACCTATTTATTTAAATTGCATATAAGAAGTGACAGAAACAATGTGTGTGCATGCCTATGTAGTCCTTGAGTGAATATCTTTATCATAGTGATAAATCTGTATGTGTTGATGTTTTATATACATACCTTGAATACTGACATTGCTTTTTGTGTCAACATCTTCATCCTTTCTATATTGTGCTATCCCAGCCCAGATGTTTGGGCATGCATAACATCAGCATTTGTGTTTAATATCCCTGAAATGCACAGCAACATATGAGCAGTGAGGGATTGAGGAGAGTAAATATGCATAAAATTGGAATCTCCTTTGGTTATTTTACTTTGTTAGTTATGCATGCTTGGCATGTACAAGAGAGAGAAATATATTTGACAGACCTGAGAGTTATTTGTGTTTGTCTACAGAAATTTACATTCTGTGTTTGAAATCATCCTAGCTCCTGTGTACTTGTTTGGTTGTTGAAGTCTTTCATGTTATTTTAAGTTCAATTCTTGTAGTTTATCTATAATCCTTGGCAGGTACAGTAGCTCAGTAGTGTACAGTTTTTAACCCAAATGACGTTTTGGAATAATGTCAACTGAAAAACATTTTCTTTTTTCTTTCCTTCTTTCTTCTTTAGATTCTTTATCTTTGTTCAGGAACCTAAGGTTGCTTGCTGATCATAAGAAGATGATTCTGTGGCTCTTTCTGGTTCTGTCATCTCCAGTTTCTTCTACAACTGCAGATGCTGATATGTCTGTGGAAATTTGCAATGTTTGCTCCTGTGTGTCAGTTGAGAATGTACTCTATGTCAACTGTGAGAAGGTTGCAGTCTACAGACCAAATCAGCTTAAACCACCATGGTCTAATTTTTACCACCTCAACTTTCAAAACAACCTGCTAATTATTCTATATCCAAATTCCTTTCTTAATTTTACACATGCAGTGTCCTTGCAACTGGGTAATAATAAGTTACAGAACATTGAGGGAGGGGCCTTTATGGGGCTTAGTGCATTAAAACAGTTGCACTTGAACAACAACGAATTAAAGATTCTCCGGGCTGACACTTTCCTTGGCATAGAGAACTTGGAGTATCTCCAAGCTGACTACAATTTAATCAAGTTTATTGAACGGGGAGCCTTCAATAAGCTTCACAAGCTGAAAGTCCTGATACTTAATGACAATCTGATTTCATTCCTTCCTGATAATATTTTTCGATTTGCTTCTCTAACCCATCTGGATATACGGGGGAATCGAATACAGAAGCTTCCATACATTGGAGTTCTGGAACACATCGGGCGAATTGTCGAATTGCAGCTGGAAGACAACCCCTGGAATTGTACTTGTGATTTGTTGCCTTTAAAAGCATGGCTGGAGAACATGCCCTATAACATCTACATTGGAGAGGCTATCTGTGAAACACCCAGTGACTTGTATGGAAGGCTGCTGAAAGAAACCAATAAGCAGGAGCTGTGCTCCATGGGGACAGGGAGTGATTTTGATGTGCGCATCCTGCCACCCTCACAGCTGGAGCCCGGGTACAGCACACCCAACGGCCACACCACTCAAACATCAGTGCACAGATTAGTCACAAAGCCACCAAAGACTACAAATCCTTCGAAGATCTCGGGGATAGTAGCAGGCAAATCACTGTCTAACCGCAATCTCAGTCAAATCATATCCTACCAGACCAGGGTGCCTCCTTTAACTCCTTGTCCGGTCCCTTGTGTTTGCAAAACTCATCCTTCAGACTTGGGATTAAGTGTAAATTGCCAAGAAAGAAATATAGAATCCATGGCTGAACTCGTACCAAAACCTTTAAATGCTAAGAAACTGCATGTAAATGGCAATTACATTAAGGATGTGGATACTACAGATTTCACTGAGTTTGAGGGGCTGGATTTGCTACATTTAGGCAGCAATCGGATTTCAGTGATCAAAGGAGACGTGTTCCGCAACCTTACAAATTTACGGAGATTGTATCTCAATGGCAATCAGATAGAGCGTCTGAGCCCAGAGATGTTTGCTGGCCTCCACAACTTGCAATATCTGTATTTGGAATACAATGTTATCAAAGAAATCCTAGCAGGCACCTTTGACTTAATGCCAAATTTGCAGTTGCTGTACCTGAACAACAATCTTCTCCGGAGCTTGCCAGCGTACATTTTTGCTGGTGCACCACTTGCTAGACTGAATCTGAGGAACAATCACTTCATGTATTTACCTGTAAGTGGTGTTCTTGACCAGCTAAAATCTCTTACACAAATAGATTTGGAAGGTAATCCGTGGGACTGCACTTGTGATTTAGTTGCTTTAAAACTGTGGCTTGAAAAACTAAATGAAGGTATTGTGGTGAAGGAATTGAAATGTGAGACACCTGTGCAGTTTGCTAACATAGAACTTAAGTCTCTGAAAAATGAGATTCTCTGTCCTAAACTTTTAAACAAGCCATCTGCTCTGTTCACTAGTCCTATGCCTGCTGTTATTTTTACAACACCGCCAGGACCAGTCCGGAGTCCTCCAGGTGGCCCAGTTCCATTGTCCATCCTAATCTTAAGCATATTAGTTGTGCTGATTTTAACAGTGTTTGTTGCTTTTTGTCTTCTTGTTTTTGTGCTTCGGCGCAACAAGAAACCAACTGTAAAGCATGAAGGGATTGGAAATCAAGAGTGCAGTTCTATGCAACTGCAGCTAAGAAAGCATGATCACAAGTCAAACAAAAAAGATGGACTGGGTGCAGAGGCCTTCATTCCTCAAACCATTGAGCAGATGAGCAAAAGTCATACCTGTGGCTTGAAAGAGTCTGAAACAGGCTTCACGTTTGCTGACCCACCAGGGCAAAAAGTCATTCTGAGAAATATTAATGACAAGGAGAAAGATTTATTGCATGTGGATACCAGAAAAAGACTTAGCACAATCGATGAACTGGATGAGTTATTCCCTGGGAGGGATTCCAATGTATTTATTCAAAATTTTCTTGAAAGTAAAAAAGAATACAACAGCATAGGGGTCAGTGGCTTTGAAATACGTTACCCAGAGAAGCTACAAGACAAAAAAACCAAGAAGTCTCTAATAGGTGGTAATCATAGTAAAATTGTAGTAGAACAAAGAAAAAGTGAATATTTTGAACTAAAAGCTAAACTTCAAGGTTCACCTGACTACCTACAAGTCCTTGAAGAACAAACAGCTTTGAATAAAATATAGGTTGTACAATCTTATTGCCTACAGAGGACATTTATTTAATGATGAAAGTGCCTTTTGTTGACTTTTAACTTCCAAATACTATATTATATTGATAGGCATAGAGGCAGGTGTATCCAAGGGTGTCTGATTAACTGTAGCTGCATATGATTTGTCAAGTAGAGGAGAATTTCCTTAATAGGTTTTACTACATAAAGCTCATGCCCTGTGGAATCCTGTAGGGATACTGCAAACTCTATTGCCAAAGGGATGCTTTATACACATTACACTGAATTTAACCTCAAGAGGCATATATGTTTTGTATCTTAAATGCAAACCATCGTCTCCTTGTGATTTGTTAGAACAAACACAAGAAACCTGGTACTGATATTTGTACTTCAGCTGGGTCCTCCATCCTGCACGTGGATTTAAGTTAGTGGAACTGGAGTAATCCTTTGATTTGTGGTGTTCTAATGGCACTGTTTAAAGCTTATCTGGAAAGTAACAAGCATGCAAAGAGAGAACATTCAATAGTATGTGTAAATTGGTTACATTTATGGGCTGCATCTTGGAACCACTGGAATTATAATGTTAAATTGTGCAAATATTTGTTTAAAATATACCATGCATTACATACCTATGAAATAAATTGACCACTTGAAGCGTACATGTCTATACAGAAAATTAAAAAAAAAAAGAAAGAAAATAGTTCAACCTGACTTCTGCAGTCTTTGTGACATCCGAAGAAAATATTTGATGTTTATGCAGAATCTGTTCTAAGACTCATCTCCAATTAAAACTAGAGTTCCTTCTCAGTTACGTGAAACTCTTGCAACCCCAACAGGTTGTCCAAAATTGTCAAAGTGCTTACTGTGTGAGCGTAACAGAAATTATTTTTGTAATATAATTCATATTTATGAAATACTTTGTATACTAAATAGGAAGAAATATGTACTCCTTAATATGTATTTAATATGCCTGACTTGTTTTCCTGATCACAATGCATTAATCATTCAGTATAAATAAAACCAGAACAATATACCAAACAGCAACCGGGGATGTAATGTATAGCATTATCCAGAATTAAGTGATCAGATATAATAATAATAATAAAAAAATTGTTCTGTACTATTCTTGTGAGATTAGCATATTATCTTATTTCAAGTTTGTTACCATTGGTGCATTTTAAAATAGATCCATTTGTTTTTTAGTATTGTGTCTCAGGCAATTATTTGCCATCAGTTTTCTTGCTTTTCAGGTCTCTACAGCTTAATCTGAATACTTTTCACTACAAGTATTTACAGGAATTCATGGTAAGGGTAATATTTTAATTGTATAAGCAGAGGTTTTCTGTTCTTATTATCTCTCTGGATGCTGTTAGTCAGCAAAACCTGATCAGAACAGTGAACAAGGCAAAGCCTGTCTAAAACTGCAGTTCAAAGTGGATATGGTGGTCTTAGTTCAGAGTTCTGTGTTATGTAGCTCATAACTAGAGAGGAAAAACTTGTCTTTGTGAATGCTGAATCTGAATAGCTAGGAAAAAAGGTAGGAGAATGGAAAATTCTCACAGTACCTCACTGAAAGAAGGTACTTTGACATGAGAATGGAGAATGGTAAAGCATCCTACAGCAAATCTATGTGATGAGATTAGCAAAATTTCTGTGACTTGTTAAGCTTTGGATAAGACCTTCTTATCCCCTTTGCTTTCAGAACCTTTACCCCTCCCTACCTTTTATAATCAATACATAAGTCAATTAAGATAGTAGAATATATACATGAACGTTTTTCATGAATCTGAAGCTGGCAAAAATTAGAGCAAGACTCAATAATAATACTGTGGAGAAGGCTGTGTCAGCTATTTCCAATATAAACCTCTAATTTCAAGGCTTTATGACACTGAGTTGAAATTTTTATTCTGGAATGATATTTGGCAAACAGCCTGCAGTATATTTATAACAAAATAGATTAAAAAAACCCCCAAAAATAAAAAAAACCCACTGCTTCTTTATTTAAGAGAAACCTTCTTTATTTAAGAGAAACAAAACATTTTGCTACTTTCAGGCATTTGTTTATGCTCCTGTGGCTTAGAAAGAGGGTTGTTTTATTTTTCTCCATACTGCAAAGTATATACATGACTTCAGATAATGAAATTATAACAGATAAATTAAAGGCTGAGTTTCTTTCAAAAAGCTGCAGCTATCCATGCACAGTAATTAACTTAATTCAGAATGTCATAGGGATTTTCAGGACATGGATACTGTGTACATAGGGTTTTCTAGCATAAAAAATTCCTGGTTGACCGATGATGCAACACATGGCCAAGGTTTGGATAAGAACATGTGAGTTTGTTGTCTGTGGGTTAAGGAGTGTTGATGATGCACTGGCAAGGTAGACTTTAATGGTTTCATGAGCAGGCAGAGGATGACAGGTCACTGTGTCTGCCCTGCACAGTGCTTTGTGGCTTCAAGGATGTGTCCAAGCTCACTGGGGTTTGCCAAAGCAGAAGGTGTCTGACACACTCAATGCCTTGTCAGACTGTTGTGTCCCATATCCCATACCATTCCCTTGTGAGGAATGTGTTAAAAATATTAAAAACAGTAAATAAGCAAATAGTTCTAAGTGATGGTAAAACTGATATGCTGATGACTTGTGTTGCCCTGAGTTAAAAGAACAATGATAAATGATCAAACTTTCGTCAGCTAAAAATTGGAGGGTTTTTTTGGTTGTATTTTGTGTTGGGGTATTCTTTTGGGGTTTTTTTTGTTGTTTTTTGGTTCTTTTTTTTTTGTTTCTTTGTTGTTTTTTTTGTCTTTTGTAGTGGTGTCTTCTATTCACTGATGGAAAGAAGAACTGAACCCTTATGCTGTACCATTACACTGGGTCAGGGTTTTCTGATCACTGAGGTCCCAATCTGGTAAAGTGTTTAAGCTCAACCTAAATCATGTGTGGAAGTTCTATTCATGAGGTAATAATTAGATACCTGCCCAAGAGGGGGGCTTAGATAGACTTTTGTCATTGACTTCAAAACAAGCCAGCTCAGAAACATTGTATATAATACATAGAGCCCAGTGACTTCTGGGGTTATGCAGTTAAGTGTAGGTTCACCAGCATCAGTAAAGGTTGCACAATCTGGACCTTCCTGTAGAAATTGTTCCTAAGTGTTTTACAATGTATGGTGCAATATGTAGGCATAATAGTGTGAGTGAAGAATGCAGAAGCTGGCAAAACACTATTTTTTGTGGAATTGTTACTTTGAATGACAACCTTAATGTCAGATTCTTTTCTCCATGTTTTGAAGCAGTGTATGTGTCTGCACAGCAGTTTTAGTGTAATGTCCATTCAAATCTCTGGTCAGTCTGTCTGAGAAGGTGACTCTTGGATGTGGCTTAATAGGTCTGTCTGTTCATTATATTGGTTTGAGTGGCCATGCTTGTAAAATGGCTGTTAAGACCCATAAACTAAACCAGTGAAGGTGTTGACATAATCTGTTGTCTCCATTGTATTATAAAGAAGTTTCCGTTTTTAAATAAAATCAATAAAGTGTAATCATTTCCTTGAAAAAGAAAAACAATTGTGCAATTTTATCAGAAAGCAAATACCATGGTGCAAGAACACAAGAACAGGTGATTTATGTTTTGCGCTTAGTGTTCAAGATTGACAATAATGCAGCAATCAAGTATAAATATCTTTTTTAAATGCTTTTTTTAAAAAGCCATAATGATGATATAAATTATAAAGGCATGGCCTTGTGAATAATGTTAACAAATGTTTCAGAATCAAGGAAAAAACATCCAGAACTTGATGGTGGTATAATATCTATAATATCTTTTGCATGATTTGTATGTTGATATTGTATGAAATGAGCACAGTGAGACTTTTTTTTTGGTTGCATCCAAAGAGTTAGGAAGGAAATATAACAAGAATGTATTTATAATCACTCTATTTTGAAATAAAGTAAAGAAAACAAAATGTATTGGCTTTACCCTGTTTTGATCATTACTATTTTAGGTTAGTTTATAATTAAGACAGCTACTTACGACATCCAGTCCAATGTAAAACACAGAAACCTATTGTTTATTAATTTTGTTTGCCTTCATCAACATCAAAATATTAGTCAGTGTTGACTTCAAAATTTGTATGAAATATTAATAAAATTGTTTGGTACTATTGTATTTCTGAAACTAGACTGTTAATACTCTCTTTTGGGTCATTTGTATGTGAATGAGAGAGAATCTGTAAAGCAGTTAAACAGCAACGTTTTCTAATCACCTCAACCCTTTGTTGTATTTTAGAAAGTTTTTCTCAACTTCTGTTGTCCAACACAATCTTCCTTTCCCCTGTTATGCAAATATTCCCTCCAGCGTCAATGAATTTTTTCGCATTAGTACCACAAGCAGAATTCAGTTTTTATTTGAATTCTGAGATCTTCAACCCAAAAGTGCTTAGCGGAAGAGTTATGTAATGTTAGGGGCATTTCTTTTGATTCTGCTCCCTGCTTATTAATCATTGTCAAGAACAATTTTTCAGAGGAAAGAAAAGTGAATTTATCCTTAGTAGAAACAAAAATATCAATCCATCTACCATTTCATTTGGTTAGGTTAGTTTTGAACTGAAATTTGAAAAGACACCTTTAGGTAGTTTAACTTCCAAATTTATATTTTGTAGTAAAAATTGTTTGCAAAGACTCATAAAAATCTTCATGGCAAGGGAGAAGAGCAGGAGCAGAATTACGTTTAGATTAAACATTCCCTGTTGTGCAGGATCTAACATGCATTATAACGGTGGTGAAGGAGAATCAGAATGTGATATGGAGTAGAAAATGGGGACGTGATACAGATTCTTTTCACTTCCAGTTGAAGTGTAACATTAGGAACAAACCCATAGCATTAGCTGAGAAAGGCCTACATAAAATATTCCATATACTTTCTAAGGAAAAACTCAAGAATCAAGAATTAATTATTCACATTTTGGTAATAAGTAGTGCTCTGCTTTCCTGATTGTAGAGGAAATTGATAGTTTTCTGTTAATATGTTTTGTCATTATTAGTCTTTATTTCCAATTTCAGTTCACTCATCCTTATGTATTATGATTGATGCTGTGTTGGAAAATAAAAATAGGAATATTAGCGCTCAGGGACAAACTCTTCTCAGAAATTTACCAATGTAAATCCAAACTCACTGAACTAACTTCAATGGAGTCAAATCAGCCTTACCCTAGTGAACAAAAAAAAGTAGAAAATATTAGATAAGGAGCTATCTATCAATCATTGAAATAAAAATAAATAATTTTTTACTTGAAATGCACTATAATCTTGTTTATACTCTGTTGATTTGTGTGGTAAAGCTGTTACTATTTACAAATGACTGTAGGCAGAACACAGACCAAGTGCAGTCATGTGTCTGATGTCATTGGGACTCTGCAATGATTCAAGAGCTGTGGGCATCCCAGAGCTATACTATGGATACAGAACTATGTAAATTTGCTGGTTTGTACATAGACTTGGGGGGATCTCACATAAAATACAAATGCTTACTTAACAATGCAATTTACTTTGTCCCTATAATGAAACAAAATTACCCTGCTCTTGTTTTTCGTTAAGTAGGGATTTTATTGCAAATATCTTTCTTTTACTGTTAATTTTATTGCTGTTCACTGTAATACTTGAGATTATTAATTTGTTGTCTAAAAGCAGTACATTTTGAGCAGTCTGTGATTTTTAAAATACCAGTCATTTTTTTGGTTCTTTTTTTGAATAAAAAGCACAAAATAAAGATCAGATCCTCAAAAGCACAAATAAAGATCAGATAAGAAAAAAAGACCTAGATAAATCCAAATTTTTTGTATGTGTGTATGTGAAGGCTTAATATACTGTCATACATCTCTGATGTTTGTTGTACAACAAGGGGTACATCATTGTCTCTTTGATCTTTGTTTAACCACGAAAGAGAGGGTGATCTCTGTATGGTCTAGTAGTCATTTTGTAAAGGCAGCAACAGTAACAAAGAATATTCCTAAATTTCCCTCAACCACCAGGATTTCATGTCTTGATTTAATTTCATGTAATTTCTTGGAAATGTGTACATTATGACCTTCTGGGGCACCTCCCACTCCATGCTCCCACTTCACCTTCAGTGAGCCAGTTCTTTACAGCTGAAGGTTTTTCTAGGCCTCAGTTGATGGCAGTTTCCAAAGAGGCAAAGGATTGGGATTTGTCAGTTCCTAAAAAACAGCTAAAAAAGGCAAACTAAGAGCCTGTCCTGGGTGGTTTCTGAGTCATGTCAGATGGTAAACAATCCAAAACAGAGAAATGTAGGAAATGGTTTAGCTTCTGTTGGGGACATTCCTGCTGGGCTTTTGAAGCTGAGTAGTCGTGGCTTTCCATGACTGTACGTTGTACAGTGTAAAGGAAATGTGATTCAGTCCATTGCATCCTGACAGGCTGTGGCTAAATCCTGCAGACATCTGCACCCACGTAGCCAAGGCAGGCTTTAGTGTCACTACTCACTGGAAAGTCTTGGACAAATTGCATGGGTTAAACCAGATGTGATACATTTTTCTTAAGGAGGCTTTTAACTGAGCTGTGGATGCACATTTGTGCACACTGGGGGCTGTTTAGGTGTGGAGGTCAGCCTGCACCCGTGTTTGCTGAGCAGTGGCTTTGGTGGAGGCTCCCTTCATGTGACACATTAGGGCTCACATGTGAATATGAGACACTGCACAGCAAGTGCATCTCAATGAGCACAGTCACAAAGGGCAGCATGTTTTGACAGATTTTGAGCTCTTCACTGTAAGAAACTGCAGGAAAGGATGTACCATACAGCAGATTTTTTTGCTCCCTGGCAGGATTTCATAGACCCTGTGAGTCCTTCTCAGCAGGGTATTCTTCTCGTCTGTACACTGCAATAAGACTCCAGGTCACCAGTCTTGTGTATGTGCAGTCTGTGTTTGCTTATACCCAAAAATAGTTCTGTGGACAAGGGTAGGAGAATAACTTTCTTTTTTTTCTTTTTTTTTTTTTTTTTATTTTTCTGAAAAGCAAAATGGGCTGAATTTGAATTTTTCCAGACTGAAAAAGAAAAATGTATGTATTTTAAAGAATGATCACACTGTTGGTTAATATCTGTATTTAGAAAGTATTTTGCTAAGAGAGAGAGAAAGAAAACCATAGGATTTATGTTTTTAGCATGCAATTTTTCAACTTCCATTCTTGAGTTAGAATGTGCCCCTGGGTGCCAAGGGACTTCTATGTGCAGCTAAGGGCACAATGTAGTTGCAAAGATTCATCCTAAATGTCTTTCTGCCTTTTGTGTGGTAGAAATTAAATGCAAGGTTTTGAATGTTCCCTCTCTGTTTGCTTTCATGGAAGTTAGAACAGCAGTCATTCTTCAGGACCAGTCTTCAAGCTCCTGTTGAGCTGTGTCTGCAATTTGATGAAGTTAGCAGCAAGAGTACAAATGTCATTCAAGGGGTGATTTCTTTGGATGGTGTTAACACTTTGAAATAATTGGGGTTCATATAGTTTCCTTCTTAAATATCTTCATGTGGTTGCACTCTTTTATACTTATGAAGATCTTTACTTCTACAATCAGTTCAATAAATCAGTGGTTTTACAAATATGATCAGGAAATTGGGTCCAAATGTCTAGAAAAAAGCTTTTCTTTTAATGCACATGTTATTTTAAGATGTAAATAAAGAACAACAACATCATGAATAACCAAGATTCAGGATTTATTTTTGTTCAATGAAAATGACTTTTGCCTTAACAAAGTGAAATATTCAGAAAGTACAAGTGAGATATTCAGGGAGTACTTTGGGAGAATCGGGTTTCTGCCAACATACAAGACCCCTATTTTGTAATCCTTTCTCAAGAATATAAACTATGGATGCTATAAGAGATTTTATCTTTTAAGTAGCTTCCTGTAGAATATGGAGTTTCAATTCAGCTGTTGGAGCCATGCCTTGAGCATGATTTTGTGATTTCTCTGCAATAGTCACACACAGTAACCAGCAGAAGTATTGGTCAACAAAACCAGGGTGTGATTCATCCTCTCTGTGTACCTTTGTCAAGTAATTTGTACCACTTCACCATATGACAGTAAAGGATTATAGTTATATAGTAAGGATAGTAAGGATTATAATTTGTAAAGTGTGTTGGTAAAGATTCCTTTACATTTGTAATGTGCTTTCAAAATGAAAGCAGTATGCTTTCTTTTACATTTGTAATGTGCTTTCAAAATGAAAGCACCATACAATCCATTTCAAAAGGGGAGCACCATTGTACTGTGCATAGTGCTCTATTGTTCAGATTGAGAAATATCACTGAAAGCTGTGTTTTCCTTTCTGTAGACTTTTCTTCTTCAACTGTTAAATAGACCTGTTTACTCTGTACAGAGCAATACAACTCTGAGCCATACGCAAGAAAATATGTAAGCCTAAAAATAACAAGCAAATACATTTCCTCCTAAAAGAACATCTGAATTATAATAATAAAATCACTCATATTTTCCAATAACATTGGAACCTCTGGCCCTTTTTGCTCTGCTGACAAGTTGTGGGACTGAGATGTGGAGTTGGCATCAGTTCCTATTTCCTTTCTCCACACAAGTATTCCCTGTGACATTACACATGCATGAAGTCAGCTTGTCTCTCTGCCACATGGGGTTAAAGTAACAACATGCTTTCATACCCACTCTGCAGGCATTTGCTTAGAACTAGAGCTAGAACTATCATGAACTAGACATGCCCAGAGACAACAGAAGGCTGGTAGTGACCTTTGCTAAAATGTCTTCTCCTAAACCTCATAGAGCACAGATGTGCCATGGCCCAGAACATCCATGCTGGGGCCAAGGAATAAGGCTGTAGCAGGGCTCAGTGACATCCTTGTTTTGACATTGCAGGGAAGCAGAGTAACAGGAGCAGAACAGCACAGGAGCTCTGTAATCAGGAAGGTTTAAGATTCTCCTTGACTGGCTGCTATTCAGTATATGGGCTTGTCCATTTTGCAACAGGAAAAGTAAACTTCACTTCTGGGTCCAATCTCAGCTCTAGGTACCAGGTAGGATGAACTTGTTTGACCGAGTGAGATGTCCTCCACAGTACAACTGGACCAGGTTCTCTGTTAGATTTGCGGAGAAAGATGTTTTTTCCCTGTCTGTTAATAGTATACAGTCAAACTTGCAGTAACACTTTTCATGGTCTGGTAATGTGCTACAGAGAATGCATGTGAACATGCAAAATTGCATTTCCGTGTGGTATTGGTGAGTGTCTCTGGCAGTAAATGACGGCAGCCATGTTTTACCTAAAAACCTATTGTTGTGGCCAGATTCAGACTGTTCTGCCTAATAATTACATATAGTTCTGGTATAATAATTTAGTTTCTGAATCACAGCACTGTTTCTTTTTAGCAAAGAGGCCTTCACCTTTTTTTTTTACTAATTTTTCTCTGTCATTGAAATTCTGTTAATCCATTGCCAACTCATAAAGAACAGAGGATCCTCTACAGGAAAACTCCACTTTATGTAATGCACTGAAGATGGCACTGTAGTAACAACTTCACACTGTGAATGATAAGATATGCTTGTGTTTGTTGCTGGGAAATTGCAAATTTTTTTTTTATTTATTTAGCTCAGCTAACATAAAGCCAAAGGTCAGTTTAATGCAGCACCACCCAACACTGCTGCTGTAATTAAGGCTGAAGAAGGGTTTCTGTTACTTGGACTTATCACAAGGAGACTCCAACTCAACCCAAACTATGTAGAATAGTTTATAGTTTATCTTCATAACAAGTGTTGTTTTTGTTAGAAAGGAAAAAATCCAAGGAAGACAACAAAGAAAGTCCTTCCTGTAAAGGACATCACTCCATGTCTGTAACCTTTACAGGCCATGTTAAGGTATATTAATTAACACCACAGCAAGACCCAATGAAACCTGGGGCAGGGCTCTATGGTATTAGTTGCACTACGCAAATCTTTCAAAATTCCTTTTCCTGTAGAGTTTGGAGGCTTTTATTCATCTGAAACAGGAGCTTCAAGTTAAAAAATCAATAGCCAACCACACACAGAGAACACCAGTGATAAGTAAGATTCACATTTAGGTTAATGATAATTTGTAGCAAGAATAAAGAAAAACAAATTTAAACTGACAGTTATATAGGCCTGAAATGATGCTTCTATCCATTTCTTAACCCACACCTTTTAAGCCTTTCACTCATAGCAGGTAGGAGTTTGGGATTGTTTTGAAGTATGTGAGTAATTGGACCCCTGTGCAGAAATTACGTCTCACAGCTACTCCCATCATACATGCTTAAACTGTTTTGAAGGGGATTAAAAATGGAAACTTCACATTCTTTTTAGGGTTTGTCTTGCACAAAAGAAGTCAGTGGAAGAATTTTTGTGAGCTGCCACCATGAGGATCCTTTTCAGGTGTTGAGAAAAAATTGCGGGATTTAAAACCCCACTGATTTCCATGCGAGACAGCATCTGTCCCAGAGGACCTAATACTCTTTGTCAGCAGACTCATTTTGGGGAGGAGCTGACTTTTCCCATGCTCCCCTCTCGAACAGCCTAAACACTTTTCCTTCAGCCTGGTATACAAGTGTGCAGCTTTTCAAGGGTATGGGAGTTAATAAGTAAATATGTTTAGGGCCTTGATTTTGGAATAAATCTGGTATGAGCTTTTTAATTACCCCAGCAGGATGCTCTGCTCTTTACACAGTGCTTTCCAGCCACCTGAGCAACCTCCTCAGCCTCCCCTTCTTTGCCGGCTCAAAACTTCCCACAGAACCTCTGCAGATCCCTCTGCAGAGGAGGATGCTAGTTTTACTCTGGTGTGAATGGAAGCAGGGGTTAATGATCTTTATTTGTGTCACCACAATCTCCAACTACAATAAAACTCAATGTGGTAATGGAGACAGACACAGGTAAGCCAAGAAGCCCATGGTAAGGTAGGGGGATATTTGAAAGATGCTGAAGGAAGAACTGAAACAACTTGGATTTGGAGCTCTGGAGCTGGATTTTTTGCTTAGATGTGACTTTTTGACCATGGGATTGCTTAGAGGACTTAGGAAGAAAGTTAGGTGGGAACAGACCAAGCTTCTAAAAAATCAGCACTCTAACTTATATAGCCATATATACATTTGGAGATGTGTGTGATGCATTGGCCATTAATATTTAATTTATCACTTATTAAATACTTAATGTTGTATAGTTCTTTACTGGAAAGGTGACAGATTGTGTTGTCCACAAGAACCTATATATAAAGATCTGGAAGATTTCTCAGTCTTTTGAAAAATGATTATATTTATAAGAAGTTTGCAGGAGGTAAAATGAATTACGAAGAGATTAGTCATGTGCAAACACGTTGTCTCATTTTAGTTTGTAAAAAGGCAAGAGTAAACACCTGCAGGCAGTATTTGCATTGCAAAGGGAGAGTTATTGTGAACCTGTAGAGAAGCTGCCACCTGGATCTTCATTACCCCCATCATGACACAAAAGTTGAGCTGTTTGTTCAGCCTCCCATGGCTGAGGGAGCAGGGAGCAGCGCTTGTGTGAGGGGTGGAGGCAGTAGCACAGGCCCTTGTGCAGTGTCCCTGTGCTTGTGCCCCCTGATGGCCAGCACAGTTGTCTCTGCATCCTTGGGAATTAAGGCTCTCACCTCTGTGCCTCCTTGGGAGTTGTGCCACTCTAGTATCTGGAGGGTGAAGCAGCCCAAGACACAAGCCAGTAGAGTTTAAACACTGTTATAAAGCAGTGTTGTGCAATCCTCCCCCTATTTTTTTTCATGAAAATGATATGTGAAAGCTCCATGCCACAGTCTCTGTCCTGTTCTGTGGTCACATGTGGCCACCATCTCCACCGGCTGTGCCCCATACCACACACACAGATCTTGGCAAACCTTGAAAGCAGTCTCCCTCTCTCTTGTCAAGCCTCTCACTGTGCCACAGATGATGAACCCCTCCTTCTTTTCCAGTAGTTTTTGTTCTAGTCCCGTAATGCATTTTCTTAGGTCTTTAGTAGCAAACTTAAGGTTAAGCATTTAATTAAGCACTTTGCTAAGCTGTGTTTTGCTGAATCCCTGCCAAATAAAAACAGATGGGCTAATTTACCCTGATGTTCTTCCACGATTTCAGGAGAGCTGTAAGAGCAGCAATCGTGATGGAAGGTGGACTCCAAAGCAAGTGAGGGGCAGAGTCAAATGGTTCCAGGCCTCAAGATGTTTCTGAGTTCCCCAGGAATCTGTGGATTGGGAGGTTGTTATTGCTTTCCTTATCCCTTCTCATCCAGGGCAGAATACCAGCCTCTCCACAAGGAGTGTCACCCAGACTAGTCATCCCTGGTGTAATCTCACATAGCTACAAGGAACAGAACCAAGGTTCATCAGTCTTCCCCCATTTTCACCAAGAAACATCTGTGCCTGGGTTGTATGCAGTGAGCAGGGCTCTTCTTTCTGTCCTATCACCCAGTCTGTTCTGTAGGGTGTTTGAAACAGAAGCGTGCTCCTCTTCTGATGGCATTTCTCATGAACCAGAGGGGACACAAACTGTTGATTGATCCTTAAAATAATTTCCTTTTACTAAAGAGCAGCCAGAAGAATGTGCCATGCTGTGGGATTGACAGATTCTGAAAACTGATGCTAATATGTTAGAATTTCGTACAAAATTTTGACCTCTGTCTGTCACTCGTCGAACAATATGATAAGTTTAAGGCTTTGCAATATGTCACATGCTTTTAAAAGGTATTAAATAATGGCATATTCAACACATTAATGAAACAAATTATTATCTTAGGAATACAGATTTGTGGAGATGTGTTGTTAAACTAAATGTTATTCATAAACCTGAAAATGTTGCTAATGCTGGAAGTCATGTTTAAATGCTGTAGTATAAGGTCTCAGAAAGGTATATGACTTAATGTAATATGGTCTAAAGGAAAAAGAGCAAGAGAGCATGGAATTAAAAGCTTTAACATAATTCAAGAGTATGCTGAATCAATACTGTCTTGGCAGTATTTATTGTTCCAGTGTTATATTTAAGGGTCTTTTCCCCTTGTGTGGTTTTGCTTCTCTGACTGCTGATATTCCTGCTACCAACAGGCAGCCTAGCTTGTTACCAAAATGTGCCTGTTTATAATAGTTTAATGCCAAATGGAAAAGGAGGAGGAAGAAAAGAAGGGTGGAATTTGGGCTTTAAAACGTCTTTCTCATGAATTATTCATATTATTTATTTCACAAGATCAAATGCTGTTTTTGAAAAATAGTATGACAGGGAGTGCGCAAGAGATTTCAGGGGTTGAATATGAGCAATAAACCTTTTCTAGGAGAGAAAAAACAATAAAACCGTCTCCAAACCTCAAACAGAAAGTTTGTCTAAGAAATATCAAAGATCAGTGTTGTGGGACTGCAAAATGCAGACCTGAATCTATCATTTTGTTTTTACAGCAAAGTGTCGTCAAGCTCTTCTCTGATCCAAGACTAAACAGCAATTTTCGAAATGTGGTGGCAGAACACAGATCACCTTCATTTTTAGAACAACATAGCTTGGAATCAGCCACTGCATATATTAACCTCTGTAAAAACAGTGAATTTCAGCTTCTTGAACAGCACTTTATTCTCTTTGGGTAGTTAACTCCGGTATGCAAATGGTGAAGTTCCTTTGTTTAACCCAGGGAGCAGCAAAGGGTACATATGGAGTACCAGTCTCGCCCTCCTTTCTTTGTAACCACTTGAAGGGCAGCAGTGGACATCTTTCCAAATTTCACTGGGTGTGTACTGGGGGATGTCACCTGACAAAGAAGCTGAGGATGTTCCTAGCCCTGCCTTCACTGTGGGGTGGAAAAGGTAGGCTTGGCATGGAGACCCTCTGGTAGCCTCTCCTGTATCTGCTGGAGCCAGCAGAGCTCCACTGAGCTGAGTAGCCCCAGGATGACCTTTACCAGTGGATCCAGACGCTGTGGTGTTGCTGATGTCCATGGAAGTGCAGCGTGGTGGAAGAGAAGTAACAGGTTTTTTCAGCTGATACCATGGAAAGATGATGTGGACTTGGAAAATACTTTGTACTTTCTAATGCCTTCTTCTGTCCTCCTTTCTTGCTTACTCTGCATATAAATTAAGACCAACTGGGGTCATACCAGCTGCCTAATTTATTCAGATACTCAGATTTGTATTTAATGTCATCTCCTTGTCAGCTATGGTAGACTCTGGTTCAGACCCACGGTATTTGCTGCTGCAGCAACCCTCACAGGCACAGAAACTGGAAAACAAGTGGGATGTAATTCAAGAGCTCTTTACATCTATGTAACCACGGATACCTAAGTGATGCATATGACCAGTGTTTACAAAGTAAAGTGCGTTGTTTCTAGAAATGGGAAGCACAGATTGTGAATTCTCCCTGGGACATATGTGCAGGAGGTAAAAAGTAAAAATAATGCTCTTTCACCCATATGAAATAGTGCTCTGTAGTAAGTTCTACTTTCTGTTGTTGTGACTGTAGTAGAGGTGAATGGCTCTGAGTTTGTGGCTTTGATGTCCATGGTAGACTTTGATGGCCCAATTTCATATTTAAAGTCAGGTGTGGGGGCAAGGGGACAACAAATTGCTGACATAGAAGCATGTCTTCATACAGAATTTTGTATCAGGTAATGAGTTAATTGCTTAAAAAAGTTATAATGTTGGCACTAAATGTCCCGGGGTTCTTTATTGTAAGTGCAAGTAGTAAACTCTCCCACAACAATATGATTTTTAAAGCAAAACTTAATGTGTACATATCATGCCTTTTATCTTTTATTTCTATTTTATCTCCTTATTGCTGTTATATTTTAACACAACTCCCTCCATAAGGCAATTTCCTAAAGGTATCTTTTATTTAGCACTAATGTATTGAGAGTTTTTTCTTCTCCTCAGACAAAATGGGGGGTTCTAGTACTCTATTGACAGCTGTTTTTTTTCTGTAATACTTCAGAGTACACATACTCTGCCTCAGTTTCTACTTCCTGTTAATCTTATTCATTCATTTGTTTATTCATTCATTCATTCATTTTAACTATCCAGTTTTAATACAAGTTTAGAAATTATGCCCAGCTAAGACTATAAAATGTCTCAGCAATAAGTAAACATGTACTAACAAAAACCCCAGGTCTCTCAGGAAAAATGTCACACAAGGCAATTTCCATTTTCCTGATGCTTTCCCAAAGAGCTGTCAGTATCGTCATGACCTGTTGGCATTTTTCTAGAGATGGAAAATCATACTATGAGGGCAGAGAAGAAATAAAACTATGTTTCTCTGGAAAAAAAATGTTGTTCAAACTGCACTAAACGTTAAAGGGTTTTGCTTTGCAATAATTTAAAAATAATTTTTAAGTTTATTGCTAAACCACTGGGAAAAATCTAATTTTTCAGTGTTGAAAAACAAGTAATTTGTTTCAGGTTGATACGCATGTAAAAACCTGTAGGGAAAACTTTTATGAAACTGAAGATTGTCCACATTTTTCCAGAGCTGGAGTAAAAAACAAACAACAAAAAGCAGTCCTGAAAAATTCCAATCCTTCAGTATGTTACTGATTTCAGTTAGCACAGACAGTTTCTTCATCTTCCATAGCAAATCCCTCTAGGTAGGTCAGCAGAGGCAGATATGGGGGATGTTCTAATATTGAGGATTTGAGGGTTGTTCTTGCTTTTATGGCACATTCCTTATTTTCTTGTTCATGTCCACAACTTTCTATTGCATGTTTTCCTCTGTATCTGATTCGATATGGAAACTCATATCCGCAACAGCCACCAAAGGCAACTGCTCCAGGCCATTTGTTCAAAGCTGGAGCTGCAGTAGCTGGAAGGCCAGTGCTTGCATATCTGCAGGAGATGATCCTTGCCCCTGCTTCAGTTCTGGACATGATTTTTGATAAACTGTGTAATGTACACATAAGTAGACTGTGATCTGAGAAGGATGAAAAAGATGAAGCCTTGTTGGATAGTTGCTCTTGATTAAAAGCATGACACTACCTAAAAAAAA